>WNWK01040750.1:0-16811 GCA_009830355.1 Cherax destructor
AAGCCTGAAGAAAAACAGTTAACATTGCAACAGTTATGTGAGCAGTTCCATATTATTGGTAAAGTTGCAGATTTTTTCACTAAGAGGACCCTGACAAAGCTAGAAGCAGTACTTTAAAACGGGGTCTAGCCCAGCTGATGATGCCATACCATCAGCTGTATAATGTAATGCAGGGTAAAAGAGCCCAGAGATCCATTACAGAATTTATGCACACTGCAATACAACCATCGACTTCAGTACAAGAACCTCTACCATCCACTTCTACCGACAACCAACAACCATCCACCTCAGCCCAGTAGGGCCACACCATCCTTATCCACTCTCTTCACAACCATCCACAAACATCATTACCCACAATTTAAGGTAAGAAATACTATTATTTCTATTGCATTTGTAGTCTTAAGCAGTAATATATCACGACAGTGAACTACAATTACATATTTGCCTTCAGCTTTTGCAGGATCTGTTGGTCTAAAAAAAACTTGTTTGGCTTTTTGGGAACTCCCAGGAACGTAACCCTATTTTTTCCATAAGTTATTTATTTAACACGAATTTATCTAACACAACGTTTTCAGGAACATAACTACCGTGCTAAATGAGGGTCTACTGTACCTATCTTTCAGATCATAGTATTGGTAAGGCTCTGCTATGCCATGTTGGTAAAGATATCTCATTTCACGCTCTCAAGAGCGGCACTCGCATCATCACGGTCCAGAATGCTGGCCAAGCTGCAATCTTTCTCTTCTTACGACCATAGATACTATTCCTATCACTATTGACAAGCATTGTTCTCTCAATTCTTGTAGTGGTACTGTCATTTACCCACACCATTGTCCAACGGAATTTCCAGACATGTGGTGATGACATTTTGGAGCAGCTTGAGCTCCAAGAACTCCTATCCTTAAAGTTGACACTTTTGTCCTCCCTGCCAATAAGCGAAGATGTTATCCTTGCAATATAGCCTGTTTAACATTTGACTGTCGTGAACTTTCACCTTCGGTCTACATTGCAGGTCAACATTTACAAGTTCGAAAGGTGACCCCTACACCGCAACAGTGTAGAAACTGCTGGCATTTTGGTCATCCAGCGAAATATTGTAGGGCCATGGCCGAATGCCCAGTTTGTGGTGCCGACAATCATGCCAGTCCTTCTTGTAATCTACCTCCCTCATGCCTTAACTGTCATGAGGCGCATCCATCGTGCTCTCGCCATTGTCAGGTTTACCTGAATGAGCGGGAAATCCGTTGTCTCAAAGAGGCGGAAGGCTTCTCATATGCTATGGCCGTCTCATCTCGCTTCAAGGAGACTTCCCGTATTTCCTATTCTCGCATTGCTAAACGTCGCCACACTTCTGGGGTCCCAACTTCCTTGGCTTCCTCTGTGGTCGCCTCATCCTCAGTCACCCCTGTCTCGAATCCTTTTGCTGTTCTTGGCTCCGAAGTCCCTACCTCAACATCCCATACTGTCCACACCCCTTCCTCTACTCACTCGCACAGTTCTGTGTCTACTCGCCCTCGTTCACCACCTAAACCTCAGCACGCCTCTTCTTCTCATAAGTCCAGCAAAAAATCCCCATTGCCGGGTTCTTCACCTCCGACTAGTTCTGTAATATGTGTGGAGGTTCATCCTCCTCCTCGTTCAATATCTTCATCCCCTCTCCCCTCCCAAGTTCCTTCCTTGACTGCCCATCCCCTTCGACAGTTTCCTCTTCCATCTCCTCATCCTCTACTTTAGTACAGTCTATAGTCTCCTGATGGTTGCTCACTCTCTTCCTTCCATTTCTCATGTAGTCACATTCTGCATCTTTGTCTTCCGAAACACTGGAAGCTATCGCAGACTATATTTCAGAGACTGGAACGATGATGGACACTGCCCACCTCAGGTTCCTCCTCCCTCTCTTCTCCGTCTACACCCTCCTTCCTTCACAACGTACTGCTCCTTCTCTGATTACAGGTCTTCCGCTACCTCCACACGTGGACTTTTCTAACCCTAGTCCATAGATACCTCTAACTTCGACTTATATCTTTCTCTCCATAAATCATGGCTTATTTGCAGTGGAATATCCGAGGCCTCAGGGGTAACCGGGAAGCTTCAGGTGTTGCTCTCCAGTTTTTTCCTGTTGGGGTCTGTTTGCAAGAACCCAAATTACAATCCACTGTTATCTGGCCCTTTTCAGGCTATGATTTGTTATATTCATCGGATCCTTTTTCCAATGGAACCTTTAACGAAAGCGCTCTTCTTATTCGTACTAGTATTCCATACCATCAGCTCTATGTGCGTTCTTCTCTACATTATACTGCTGCACGTATCCACTTGAATAAATGGTATACACTCTGTTCTTTATATCTCTCCCCTTCGCGGGGATTGTCTATCTCAGATGTTGATTTTCTGGCTTATTCCTTGGCGCCACCCCTTCTGTTACTTGGCGATTTTAACGCACACCATTTTCTCTGGGGAGGGTCGCACTGTGACTCCCGTGGCGTTTAGTTGGAGGCATTCCTTGCTTCTCTCCCCCTCAATGTTTTAAATACGGGTACTCCTACCCATTTTGATCCTCGAACTCATTCTTTCTCTTGCATTGATCTCTCCATCTGCTCTTCCTCAACTATCCTTGACTTCACCTGGTCTGTCCTCTCGGACTTACATGACAGCGATCATTTTCCGATCATCCTTAAGTCCCCTTCGTATTCTCCACCTCCTTGTAGCCCACTCTAGGAATTTGACCAGGCGAAATGGGACCTTTACGCACATCTTACTGCCTTTCATGAGGTTCCTTCCTCATCCTCTATTGATGAGGTTTCACATCTCTTTTCGTCCTCCGTCTTCACAGCAGCTTTGCATTCTATCCCCCAAACCTCTGGCAAGCATTCTCAGAACTGCTTGTGCTCGGGCAGTACGCTTTGAAATGAGCTGCGTGGGGCAGGCTATCGATATAACAGAACCACAGAGAGACTCCTTGATTTTAAGCAGAAGAGAGCAATTGCTCGCCATGTCATACGTGACGCTAAATGCACTTGCTGGCAAGATTACATTTCTACTGTCACTTCGGCTTCCTCAATGAGTGCAGTCTGGAAAAAAGTGCAGAAATTGAGTGGTAAATTCTCCCCGACCCGGCTCCTGTTCTTCAGGTTGCGGTGTCGATATAGCACACCCTCTGCCGTTGCCACTGAAATTGGTAATCATCTGGTCTGCATTTCTCAGGGCTCCATCTATACCCTCTTCCTTTCTTCTAAGTCTGCCAGCGAGTTAAAGCCCTTAGGTTTTTCTTCTCTCAGAGAAGAATCTTATAATGTGCCTTTTACCCTTCAATACCTGGAGGTAACACTCTTTGCTTGCCGATCATCGGCAGCTGGGCCAGACGGCATACATATTCATATGCTACAGAATTTACATCAGTCTGCTCTTACTGTCCTCTTATGACTCTTTAATCTTATATGGTCGAAGGAGTTCTTCCCCAGCTGTGGAAGTCTGCTATTGTTCTCCTTTTCGAAACCGGGTACTACGGGATGTGATACCTCCCCACTACCATCCCATCACTCTTACCAGTGCAGTTTGCAAGGTGATGGAACGTCTAGTTAATAGACGTTTGATGTGGTATTTAGAGACGCACAATAGTCTCTCCCCTAGTTAATATGGCTTTCGTAAGGGTCCTTCTGTCATTGACCCCTTATTGCACTTAAATACGTATATTCGAAATGCCTTTGCTAATAACCACTCAGTTATCGCCATCTTTTTCGACCTTGAGAAGGCTTATGACACAACTTGGAGGTATAATATCTTGGCCCAGGCCCACTCCTTAGGCTTCCGAGGCAATCTACCATTTTTCCTTAAGGCCTTCTTAACTGAAAGACATTTCCGTGTCCGGGTTGGTAATGAGCTTTCCCCGGAATTTGTTCAAGCTGAAGGTGTCCCCCAGGGTTGTGTTCTGAGCACAACACTCTTTCTGCTTGCTATAAATAATCTGGCATCTGTTCTCCCATCAAATATTTGGTCATTGCTTTATGTGGATGACTTTGCTATAGCTTGTGCAGGTGCTGACTGTCACCTCATTGCAGTTTCCCTCCAGCATGCCGTCAACCGGGTTTCTGATTGGGCCACCACGCACGGGTTTTAAACTTTCTAGTGGCAAAACTCATCAAATTACGTTTACTAGACGTTCAGTGGTCTCTGATCATCCATTGTACCTATACGGCTCACATATCCCAGAACGTGATACAGTCAGGTTTCTCGGCCTCCTGTTTGACCATAGATTGTCCTGGAAACCTCACATTACCTCTCTTAAGGCAACTTGTCACTGCCGGCTGAACCTCCTTAAAACCCTCGCACATCTTTCATGGGGGGTTGATCGTAGAACTCTCCTTCGCCTGCATTCAGCCCTAATTTGATCGAAACTCAATTATGGTGACCAGATATATTCGGTGGCCTCCCCTGCTACTCTTTCCATCCTTAATCCCATCCATCACCGGGGATTATCCTTATGCCTTGGTGCATTTCGTTCTTCCCCGGTTGAGAGCCTCTATGTAGAAGCGAACATTCCATCCTTGTCCGATCGTCATGATGCACATTGCATTCGCTATTATGTTCGCTCTCATGACCTCCGCAATCCTTCCATGTATAGGATTGTCACAGATGTTAGAAGACGCTCGTTATTTGTTCGTCGCCCCTGTTTACTTCGTCCCTTTTCTCTTCGTCTACATTCACTCTTGTCTTCCCTTCAGCTACCACCTTTATATATAAGTTCATGTGGCATCTCACTTTCCCCTACCCCCTTGGGAAGTTCCTGCTATCCATGTCTGTTCTATTCCTCTACCTTGCGCGAAAACCCAACTACCTACGGCGGCTTCTCACTCTTTTTTTCTAGACCACTTCCGTTTTCATTCCCATGTAATTGCAGTGTACACCGATGGTTCAAATTCGTCTGACGGCATCGGATTCGCAGCAGTGTTTCTGGACAACATCGTACGAGGGCATCTATTACCCTCGGCTAGCATATTTACGGCTGAATTGTATGCCATTCTTGTGGCACTTATCCGTATTGCATCTATGCCTGTGTCAACATTTGTGGTCGTTTCAGACTCCCTTAGTTCTTTACAGGCTATCCGTAAAATTGATACACCTCACCCCCTCGTTCTTCGTATCCAACTTTGGTTACGACATATCTCTAGCAAGCACAAAGATATTGTTTTTTGTTGGGTCCCTGGTCATGTTGACATACAAGGCAATGAACAGGCAGACACTGCGTGCAGTCTGCAATACATGACCTTCCAGTTTCATATGAGGTGTTCCTTTCACGGACTATTTTGCAGTCATTGCTACCCACCTTCACGCCCGTTGGCAACAACGCTGGTCTGACCTGCTATATAACAAACTTCATTCTATTAAACTGAGTATAGGTTTCTGGCCTTCTTCTTGTCACCAGTGTCGAGGTTGGGAGACTACACTCTCCCGTCTTCGCATCGGCCACACTCGTCTTACTCACGGGTATCTCATGGAGAGGCTCCCTGCCCCTCTCTGTGAGCATTGTCAGGTTCCAGTGTCTGTTCGACATATTCTGTTGGACTGCCCACTCTAACAACGAGCACGCAGAATTTACCTCCAATAGCGTCTTCGCTCTGCGGCCCTTTCTTTACCTTCCCTTTTTGCAGATGGACCCTCCTTTAATCCTGACTCTCTCGTTGACTTTTTGGCAGAAACTGACTTACTACACAAACTCTGAAGATTATACCTCTAGCCCCTCCCTCAGTCCCTTCTACCTTGATCTCTTGCTACCCTCTATCCCTGCACTATCCACTGTCCTTCTGCACTCCATACCCTACTAATCATCCATCTCCCTCTTACAATCCATTCTCCCTGCATCCTGTCCTGACCAGCCATGCTGTATAACCCCTGTGGTTTAGTGCTTCTTTTGATTGTAATAATAATAACCCCAAGAGACTACTAAAGTTACCTTCAGACTACATAATGAGACAGCTATTAAAAACTTCATAACAGCTACGTCAAACATTGACTGGCAAACCGAGTTAGACACCTATACAGACTCTGACAGATGTATTAATAATTTTCTAAAAGAGACCCAATACCTCTATAACATGCATTGCCCGAAAAAAACTAAACAGATCACAGCTAAGAGACCAAACAATCCCTGGCTAACACCCAGCATTCTCAAATCCATTAATATAAAACACCTACAGTCATCCCTTGGTTTTTGAGTTTAATCCGTTCCAGATGGATCAGCTAAAACCAAAATCGGCGAAAACCAAAACTATTTTCCCCATAAGAAATAATGGAAATTCAATTAATCCGTTCCAGAAACCCAGAAGTTTGGAAAAAAAAAAATGGGGGGGCCTTAAAGATAGATTTACATGCACAAATGAATGAACTCTATGTGGCACTTACCTTTATTGAAGACTGATGTTGCTGGATGGAAGAGAGGGAGGAAGGGAGAGGGAAGAGATGTCACTGTAGGCTCAGTGATAGTATAATTCATAGCTTATAACCGTTACTGTATCATAGCTGTTCACATGATCAACCGTTTGCCATGTCAAAGGTCATCCCTTTGAATGCCAAGGGTGCCCGCTCCTAAGAGAGGCAGTACCAACCGAACAGGCAGAGTAGACAGACGTAGGCATACGGCTCTGAGATCCATCCCATATATATCGACTTCAATACAGTGGTCCCTCGGTTTTCGCCGAAAATTCGTTCCAGAATGCTGCTCAAGTGCCATTACCGAACAAATTTACTTCCTTAAGAAATAATGTCACGTAGGTTAGTCTATTTCAGACCCCCAAAAATACACTTGCAACAGCACTTACGAAAATACACTTACATAAATGTTCGAGTTTGGAGATGCACGAAAACCGAGGGATCACTGTACAGCAAGTAACCACCCAATCTCATCTGTTCATTACCCAATCTACGAAAGAAACCCCTCGCAACAGAGACCCTAGTTTTTGGAAGGGGAATCCCCTTCCATAAGGAATTTAGGTACCAAGTCCTTATCCGGGGTCACTTCCTTGCATGCCTGCAACACTCCCTTCCTGCCTGCTACACTCCCTCCCTCCCTGCCTGCTACACTCCCTGCCTGCTACACTCCTGCCTGCTACACTCCTGCATACATGTTACACTCCATGCATACCTGCTACACTCCCTGCATACCTGCTACACTCCCTGCATACCTGCTACACTCCCTGCATACCTGCTACACTCCCTGCATACCTGCTACACTCCCTGCATACCTGCTACACTCCCTGCATACATGCTACACTCCCTGCATGCCTGCTACACTCTTAAACTCCATCGTGTTTCTCACTTTCTTTACCAAAGGACTGGCACTAGGAACTTTCTTTGGGCCCATGGTAGCTTATTTAGTAGGCACACACAATAATCAAGGGCCAAAAACAATCAATTGTTAATAAATGTTTTGTATGAACTCCTGGGGTGATGTTAACTCAAGCAGAAACAATGCTAGACTGCGTGACAATGTGCGTGGGAGGTGCGTGGGTGGCGGGCCTACGGCCTTTGTATGTGCGCGGCACTGGTGTACAGGTTCCGTACCATCGGCAAAAACTGAGACAATTTTTCCACAAAAAAAGTGAGCGAAAACCAAAATCGGCGAAAACTGAGACAAGCGAAAACCAAGGGATGACTGTATATGATACCGTTACTGTATCATAGCTGTTCACGTGATCAACCGTTTGCCATGTCAAAAGTCATCCCTTTGAATGCCAAGGGTGCCCGCTCCTAAGAGAGGCAGTACCAACCGAACAGGCAGAGTAGACAGACGTAGGCATACGGCTCTGAGATCCATCCCATATATGTATATTGACTTCAATACAGCAAGTAACCACCCAATCTCGTTTGATCATTACCCAATCTACGAAAGAAACCCCTCGCAGCAGCTCAGTGATAGTATAGTTCATAGCTTATAACCGTTACTGTATCATAGCTGTTCACGTGATCAACCGTTAGCCATGTCAAAGGTCATCCCTTTGAATGCCAAGGGTGCCCGCTCCTAAGAGAGGCAGTACCAACCGAACAGGCAGAGTAGACAGACGTAGGCATATGGCTCTGAGATCCATCCCATATATATCGACTTCAATACAGTGGTCCCTCGGTTTTCGCCAAAAATTCGTTCGAGAATGCTGCTCAAGTGCCATTACCGAACGAATTTACTTCCTTAAGAAATAATGTCACGTAGGTTAGTCTATTTCAGACCCCCAAAAATACACTTGCAACAGCACTTACGAAAATACACTTACATAAATGTTCGAGTTTGGAGATGCACGAAAACCGAGGGACCACTGTACAGCAAGTAACCACCCAATCTCATCTGTTCATTACCCAATCTACGAAAGAAACCCGTCGCAACAGAGACCCTATTTTTTGGAAGGGGAATCCCCTTCCATAAGGAATTTAGGTACCAAGTCCTTATCCGGGGTCACTTCCCTGCATGCCTGCAACACTCCCTCCCTGCCTGCTACAATCCCTCCCTGCCTGCTACACTCCCTTCCTGCCTGCTACACTCCCTCCCTCCCTGCCTGCTACACTCCCTTCATACCTGCTACACTCCCTGCATACATGCTACACTCCCTGCATACATGCTACACTCCCTGCATACATGCTACACTCCCTGCATACATGCTACACTCCCTTCATACATGCTACACTCCCTGCATATATGCTACACTCCCTGCATACATGCTACACTCCCTGCATTCATGCTACACTCCCTGCATACCTGCTACACTCCCTGCATACCTGCTACACTCCCTGCATACCTGCTACACTCCCTGCATACATACTACACTCCCTGCATGCATGCTACACTCCCTGCATACATGCTACACTCCCTGCATTCATGCTACACTCCCTGCATTCATGCTACACTCTCTGCATACCTGCTACACTCCCTGCATACCTGCTACACTCCCTGCATACATACTACACTCCCTGCATGCATGCTACACTCCCTGCATACATGCTACACTCCCTGCATACCTGCTACACTCCCTGCATACATGTTACACTCCATGCATACCTGCTACACTCCCTGCATACCTGCTACACTCCCTGCATACCTGCTACACTCCCTGCATACCTGCTACACTCCCTGCATACCTGCTACACTCCCTGCATACCTGCTACACTCCCTGCATACCTGCTACACTCCCTGCATACATGCTACACTCCCTGCATGCCTGCTACACTCTTAAACTCCATCGTGTTTCTCACTTTCTTTACCAAAGGACTGGCACTAGGAGCTTTCTTTGGGCCCATGGTAGCTTATTTAGTAGGCACACACAATAATCAAGGGCCAAAAACAATGAAGTGTTAATAAATGTTTTGTATGAACTCCTGGGGTGATGTTAACTCAAGCAGAAACAATGCTAGACTGCGTGACAATGTGCGTGGGAGGTGCGTGGGTGGCGGGCCTACGGCCTTTGTATGTGCGCGGCACTGGTGTACAGGTTCCGTACCATCGGCAAAAACTGAGACAATTTTTCCACAAAAAAAGTGAGCGAAAACCAAAATCGGCGAAAACTGAGACAAGCGAAAACCAAGGGATGACTGTATATGAAAAACAGTACAGAATGGGTCAAATAACAAGAGAACAAAGTAAACATTACTCATCAAATCTAACCAGCCTGATAAGAAGGTCAAAAAAATTGTATTATGAGAGCATTTTAAATAACTTTAAAGGTGATATGAAAAAGTCCTGGAAAACCCTATCTGAAATTCTAGGAACTAAAAAGATATCCAGAAACCGAACAATCAAACTGACAAAACCAGATGAACCCCCTACTCCCACCGACTGAAACAGCAAAGACTCAGTGTTTTCTTCTCCACCATAGGAAAAAAGCTGGCAAGTAAAATCTCAAGTTCAAACACTCCACCTAACGACTACCTCACTGGCACCTACCCGAATACACTATTCTTAGCTCCAACCAACCCAACAGAAGTCTCACTTGTTATCAACACATTAAAAAACAAGGCAGGAGATCTAAATAACTTACCACCTTTTATATACAAAAAAGCTTCTCAAGTACTATCACCAATTATTGCAACATTCTTTAACAAATCCATTGAATCCTCCACCTTCCCATCAATACTCATCAATACAGATCTACCTGGATAACAGAAACATGAGTATTTATACGATTTAGTCAGGTGGAGAATGCTGCATGTGACAGTCTTCAGAGTAGGGTGATAGGTAAAACCTTGGGTAACTTAAAAAGAGATTGGACAAGTATAAGACCATAAGAAAGAAGGAACACTGCAACAGGCCTACTGGCCCATACTTGGCATGTCCATGTCAAAACCAACCTACCAACACCAACAGTATATGGGTAGACCTTCTGCAGTGTTCCATTCTTAAGTTCTATGTGGGAAAGCGATGAAGAAGTTTCTTGGCAATAGGTTCAGCTATGTTGTAGAAGCCGTTGTTCTGGTTGAAGTTGTTGGATATACAGATAAGTGATGATTCCAGGATTCTTCGGTATTGAGTGTTGTCTTCTCTGGCGATGAGTCTTGCGTTTCTGTAATTGATTAAATGGTTGTGTGAATTTCGGTGTTGAACACAGGCATTTCTTGGGTCGTCAGATCTGCATGCGTACTGGCGTTCTGAAATACGTGTTTGGAGGTCTCTGGATGTTTCGCCAACATATAATTTGCTGCAGTCATTACAAGGGATTGTGTATACCCCTGCAGTGGATTGAAGCTTGTCCTGTTTGTTACTGGTAATGTCCTTGATGGTGGTGGATGTGGAGGTAGATACAGTGGTACCTCAGTTAACGATGGTCTCCAAACTTGTCATTTTATATAAGTTTATTTTTTTAAATGCTTTTGTAAGTGTATTTTTGGGGGTCTAAAAGGACTAGTCTATTTTACATCATTCCTTATGGGGATAAATTAGTTTGGTAATGGCACTTGAACAGCATTCTGGAACAAAAAAATATCGTTAACCGAGGTACCACTGTACAGTGAACCCTCGGTTAACGAAAGGTCCCGTTAACGAAAGTTTCGGAAAACGTAAGCTTTTTTCGGAATCGGTTAGCGAAAAATTCCTCGGTTACCGAAAGGTATTAGACGTGTCCGCCTGCTCCGCGCAAGCGCAGGACACCAGTGAAGCGTTGTTTACCATTGAGAGAACATTACCTAGCGCACTCTTTCAAAGATTCACAATATATTTGGTGTCTTTTTTGGTGGTTTAGTGATTGTCAATGTGAAATAAGTCACCATGGGTCCAAAGAAGCTTCCTAGTGGCACCCCAGTGGTAGCATTCATGGAGGGAGTGTAGCATTCATGGAGGGAGTGTAGCATTCATGCAGGGAGTGTAGCATTCATGCAGGGAGTGTAGCATTCATGCAGAGAGTGTAGCATTCATGCAGGGAGTGTAGCATTCATGCAGGGAGTGTAGCATTCATGCAGGAGTGTAGCATTCATGCAGGAGTGTAGCATTCATGCAGGGAGTGTAGCATTCATGCAGGGAGTGTAGTGGGTAGCATTCATGCAGGAGGTGATATGAGGTGTAGCATCATGCAGAGTACATTCTGCAGGGAGTGTAGCATTCATGCAGGAGTGTAGCATTCATGCAGGGAGTGTAGCATTCATGCAGGGAGTGTAGCATTCATGCAGGAGTGTAGCATTCATGCAGGAGTGTAGCATTCATGCAGGGAGTGTACATTCATGGGAGTGTAGCATTCATGCAGGAGTGTAGCATTCATGCAGGAGTGTAGCATTCATGCAGGGAGTGTAGCATTCATGCAGGGAGTGTAGCATTCATGCAGGAGTGTAGCATTCATGCAGGAGTGTAGCATTCATGCAGGGAGTGTAGCATTCATGCAGGAGTGTAGCATTCATGCAGGGAGTGTAGCATTCATGCAGGGAGTGTAGCATTCATGCAGGAGTGTAGCATTCATGCAGGAGTGTAGCATTCATGCAGGGAGTGTAGCATTCATGCAGGGAGTGTAGCATCGGCAGAGTGGCAGGGAGTGTAGCAGGCATGCAGGGAGTGTAGCATCATGCAGGGAGTGTAGCATCGCAGGAGTGCAGCATCATGCAGGGAGTGTAGCATCATGCAGGAGTGCAGCATGCAGGGAGTGTAGCAGGCATGCAGGGAGGGCATGAGGAGGTAGCAGGCATGCAGGGGTAGCAGGCTGCGGGTAGCAGGCATGCAGGGAGTGTAGCAGGCATGCAGGGAGTGTAGCAGGCATGCAGGGAGTGTAGCAGGCATGCAGGGAGTGTAGCAGGCATGCAGGAGTGTAGCAGGCATGCAGGAGTAGCAGGCATGCATTAAAAGAAAAAGAAGGAAGTAACCCCAGAGAGGACTTGTTACCTGAAGTCCTTTTGGAGGGGATTTCCTTCCAACCATTAACACCCTGCCCCTGTCAGCAACTCTACCTTCCAGATGCTTGCAACTCTTCAATAAAGGTAAGTAAATGTTATTGCTTTTTTTTTTTGAGTGATTATTTTTTTGTGGAACGAATTAATTGTATTTACATTATTTCTTATGGGAAATAAGGTTTCAGATAACGAAAGATTCAGATTAAGTAATAGCTCCTGGACCGGATTAATTTCGTTAACCGAGGGTCCACTGTACTTGGAATGAGGTACAGTATTGGAAAAAATTTTGGAAACATGTTTGGCAATGGAGTTGGTGGGGAGGACTTCGGCAGTGTCTTCTCTGGGTGTGTTGAAGATGTTTAATGCCAGTCATCTGCAGTCTCTAATAAAGTGACGAGGATAGTGAAGTTTAGAAAAAACTTGCTCAATAAGGGAGCATTCTTCCTCATTCCAAGTAACTACCTCCACATCCACCACCATCAAGGACATTACCAGTAACAGACATGACAAGCTTCAATCCACTGCAGGGGTATACACAATCCGTTGTAATGACTGCAGCAAATTATACGTCGGCGAAACATCCAGAGACCTCCAAACACGTATTTTAGAACACCAGTACGCGTGCAGATCTGACAACCCAAGAAATGCCTGTGTTCAACACCAAAATTCACACAACCATTTAATCAATTACAGAAACGCAAGACTCATTGCCAGAGAAGACAACACTCAATACCGAAGAATCCTGGAATCATCACTTATCTGTACAGTGGACCCCCAAGTTTCGTAAAAACTTCATTCCAGAAGCCTGCTCAAGTGCCATTACCGAACGAATTTACTCCCTTAAGAAAAAAATGTTATGTAGGTTAGTTCATTTCAGACCCCCAAAATTACACTTACAAAAGCACTTACAATATTATACTTACATAATTGTACGATTTCCGGGGTTTACGAAACTAGGGGGTCCACTGTATATCCAACAACTTCAACCAGAACAATGGCTTCTACAACATAGCTGAACCTATTGCCAAGAAACTTCTTCATCGCTTTCCCACATAAAACTTAAGAATGGAACACTGCAGAAGGTCTACCCATATACTGTTGCTGTTGGTAGGTTGGTTTTGACATTGACCTGTTAAGTATGGGCCAGTAGGCCTGTTGCAGTGTTCCTCCTTTCTTATGTTCTTATACTTTTCCAATCTCTTTTTATGTTACCCAAGGTTTTACCTATCACCCTACTCTGAAGACTGTCACATGCAGCATTCTCCACCTGACCCAGCATTCTCCACCTGACTAAATCCTTTAAATACTCATGTTTTTGTTATCCAGGTAGATCTGTTTGTGACTCAATAAAGCCCACTGCGTGGGCGAAACGTCAATAAAGAATCACATTATACTGCTTATGTGTTTATTTTTCCACTAACAAGCTTACTCTCATTGTTGATAAAACCTATTTCATTCAGTTTGGGAACAGAGCTACAAATGTTCCACTTAACATAATGATAAATGGATGACTTGTCACAAAACTCGGAGGGAAAATTCTTAGGAATCCACCTTGACAGTGGCCTCAAATTTCAGACACGTATACAACAAATTTCCAAGAAAGTTTCCAAGACTGCAGGAGTACTATCCAAGATAATGTACTATGTTCCACAACCAGCTCTCCTTTCCCTGTATCACTCACTCATTTACCCCTATCTTACCTATGGAATCTGCACATGAGGCTCAACAACAAGTTAATAAATCACTTTCCACTGCCTCAAAATAACATTATTCACTGTGTTACTCTTCTAGCTTCAAAACCCCTTACATAATTGCTCAAGAAAAATAATTTCTCAAACATAATCTAGTGCAAATGTTGAAACTTATATCTCATAAATGTATAAACCTGTTACAGTCATCCCTCGGTTTTCGATTTTAATCCGTTCCAGATGGATCGGCTAAAACCAAAATCGGCGAAAACCAAAACTATTTTCCCCATAAGAAATAATGGAAATTCAATTAATCCGTTCCAGAAACCCAGAAGTTTGGAAAAAAAAATTTTTTTTAGCCTTAAAGATAGATTTACATGCACAAATGAATGAACTGAATGTGGCACTTACCTTTATTGAAGACTGATGTTGCTGGATGGGAGAGAGGGAAGAGGGAGAGGACGAGACCCTAATTTTGGAAGGGAATCCCCCTCCATAAGGACTCCAGGTATCAAGTCCTTATCCGGGGTCACTTCCCTGCATGCCTGCTACCTCCCTCCTGCCTGCTACATCCCTCCTGCCTGCTACACTCCCTGCCGATACATGCTACCTCCTACATACATGCTACACCCCCTGCATACCTGCTACACTCCTGCATACCTGTTACACTCCTGCATACATGCTACACTCCCTGCATACCTGTTACACTCCCTGCATACATGCTACACTCCTGCATACATGCTACACTCCCTGCATACATGCTACACTCCCTGCATACATGTTACACTCCCTGCATACATGCTACACTCCTGCATACATGCTACACTCCCTGCATACATGCTACACTCCCTGCATCATGCTACACTCCTGCATGCATGCTCACTCCTGCATGCATGCTACACTCCCTGCATACCTGCTACACTCCCTGCATACCTGTTACACTCCCTGCATACCTGTTACACCCCCTGCATACCTGTTACACTCCCTGCATACATGACACTCCCTGCATACATGCAACACTCCTGCCATGCAACACTCCCTGCATACATGCAACACTCCCTGCATACATGCACACTCCCTGCATACATGCTACACTCCCTGCATCCTGCTACACTCCTGCATGCATGCTACACTCCCTGCATGCATGCTACACTCCCTGCATGCATGCTACACTCCTGCATGCATGCTACACTCCCTGCATGCATGCTACACTCCCTGCATGCATGCTACACTCCCTGCATGCATGCTACACTCCCTGCATGCATGCTACACTCCCTGCATGCATGCTACACTCCCTGCATGCTTGCTACACTCCCTGCATGCTTGCTACACTCCCTGCATGCTTGCTACACTCTTAAACTCCATCGTGTTTCTCACTTTCACTATCATATTTTTCTATTATTTTCTTCCTTTCTACAGTGTTCCTCACTTTCTTTACCAAAGAAGTGGCACTAGGAGCTTTCTTTGGGCCCATGGTAGCTTATTTAGTAGTCACACACAATAATCAAGGCCCAAAAACAATGAATTGTTAATAAATGTTTTGTATAAACTCCTGGGATGATGTTCACTCAAGCGTAAACAATGCTAGACTGCGTGACAATGTGCGTGGGAAGTGCGTGGGTTGGGCCTACGCCTTTGTATGTGCACAGCACTGGTGGACAGGTCCCATACGGTCGGCGAAAACTAAAACAATCGGCGAAAACTAAGACAAATTTTCCTGAAAAAGTCAGCGAAAACCAAAATCGGCGAAAACTAGGACAAGCGAAAACCAAGGGATGACTGTATAATTAATGCAACCTAATCTAACTTTGTTCCTACAGCATTACCAAATAAAGAGTACATTCTCATGTACTCTTGTACTCCTTGTAACTCATCCAGTGACCATATAAACTGTTATTGCAACACAAATGATTGATTTGAATGTTTGATCTGATTTAATAAATTGCATTACTACAAATAATAAATTACAGTGGACCCCTGGTTAACAGAGATAATTCGTTCCAGAATGCTGTTCAAGTGCCGTTACCGAACAAATTTATTAACATAAGAAATAATGAAAATTAGATTAGTCCTTTTGGTACCCCAAACATACACTTACAGAAGCACTTACAAAAATACACTTACATAATTGTTAGTGTTTGGAGCAGACCGTTAACCGAGGGTCCACTGTACTATTATGTTGACATATTATAAAACTGTAATGCTTCATAATTGTAAAACTATTATTTTTAAAAAATGTTATGTTCAAATTTCATAGCTTAAATACAGTGGTACCCTGACTATTGGTTTTCATCCGTTCCAGGAGCTAGACCTTAACACAAAAAATTTGAAACTCGAAACCTTATTTCCCATAAGAAATAATGTAAATACAATTAATCCGTTCCAAACATCCAAAAATATTCACAAAAATTAATTTTGTAAAGATTAACTATACATACAGTGGACCCCGGCTAATGAAAAACTTCATCCCAGAAGCCTGTTCAAGTGCCATTACCGAACAATTTACTTCCTTAAGAAATAATGTCACGTAGGTTAATCTATTTCAGACCCCAAAATACACTTCCACAAGCACTTACATATTATACTTACATAATTGTATGATTTCGGGGTGTTCGTTAGGGGGTCCACTTTTTATATTCACAAACAATTATAAATATATATAAAGTATAATAAATTTATAATTAAACATTTAAAATAACATTTACTTACCTTTATTGAAGAGAGTTGCTGGCATCTGGAAGATAGGGAGGAGGACAGGGGAGGGCTTAGTGTTTGGAAGGG
>WNWK01040751.1:0-16811 GCA_009830355.1 Cherax destructor
GGCGGTAGTGACATCCAAGAGTCTCCTTATTTTGTTGGATGCACCATAGACATGTGTCTCCTACTGCATGATAGAATGATGATAGATGGACTGACTGGCGTCAATTTCCCTGAGTCTTAAGTCAATAAAATTCAGTTGAAGTTCTTTTCGTATTATTGTTCTCAAACTGCTAACTGACAAGCCAAGATTATAATCTACTCCCTCTTTGAAAGCATAAAACTTAGCCAATTGATCAGTTCTATCATGCATTTGGAGACCAATATGAGATGGAATCCACAGCATGTGCACTCTGACTCTACTGTCCACAATCTTACCATACCTGTGTCTGGCTTCTGACACAAGTATGCCACAATTTATACTTAATGAGTTGAGAGCATTTATGGATGACAGAGAATCAGTTACAATTAGAGAGTTAACCTTAGATACATGGACGCATTTGAGTGCAAGGAGTATGGCAAACAGTTCTGTCTGAAGGGTAGAGGCCCAGTTATTGATGCGTGCTCCAATTTCTTTAAGAGAGCCATCACTCTGTATGACAACAGCAGCACTACCAGCTGCACCAGTGGATTGGTGAACAGAATCTGGTAAAGGGTTAAGGAAAGCAAAAAGAGACTGAGGTTAAAGTTGCAAGAGTATCGAAGACTAACCCAAAAGGATTTTTTCAGGTATACAGAAGTAAGATTAGGGACAAGATAGGCCCACTCAAAAGTTACTCAGGTCAGCTCACACCAGGCCAGGTGTGCCTCATATCTGATTCTGCCACAGAGGGTATTTTAAAGGCGCCTAAAATAAATAAACTTGACAAATGAACACAAATAAATATGTCTTAGAATTGCTTATATTGTCAGAATATAGGTTGCAAATGTTGCAGTGTCTCAAATTTGATGTGTGACCTGGTAAAGGGTTCATGCTTGACGATAACTTGAACAACGCACGTGTACAACACCAGTATTCCCTCAACAATCTGATGAAATTTAACAACAAATGTCTTGTGATTAAAGTGATTCAAGAACCCAGTTTCCACAGACGTAAACGCCTTGAATCATATATAATCGCCATTTAAAACTCTGGAAACCAGAATAAAGCTTCATCACATCTGAAGTACTAGCAAGAGAGTCCTCGAAACAATAAACCCCACCATCACATAGCACCCAATAATTATGTGCAACACTTGGGTATCTTTATTATTGAAAAATTTCGCCTACACAATAGGCTTCATCAGTCAAATAGAGAGAATATATTGTAGGCAGCAGGAGTAGTGGTTACGAAAAGATGATATAATCAGTCCATTAACCGAAGAGAAATAGTTTCAGGTTGTCAGTCCCTCACCTGAAGAGGAGTTCAGCTTCATGGTCTGAAACGCTATGAAGCTGAAGCATGAGAATGTAGTCTTTATTACTGTTGAGAGTGAGGTTTGGAAGATCTGCAAGATCCATTAGTAGAAACTATAGGCACGACCCCGTCCCTTGAAACATCTTCGCGATCTTTAACACCTCACCTTCGACAGTATCTAAGTCTCCTTTCTCATGCTTCGGCTTCATATCATAGCAGACCATGAAGCTATACTCTTCTTCAGGCTGAAGGATTCACCACTTCAAATTATTTCTGCAATGTTGATGGATTTATTACATCATCTTTTCCTCGCCACTACTCCGGCTGCCTACAATAGATTCTCCTCTGTATTTGACTGATGAAGTCTACCGCATAGACGAAAAGTTTCAATAATACGGATACCTAAGTATTGCACATGTGTCTTACTCATCAGTTTGTAGGTATTTTATACCATTGTCAACATGGGAAAGATAGTCAGCCTACTGAAGTGTTTATGCTTTTACATCTCTCTTGTTGCCTATATATTTATCCTCCGTTTCCCTGTATTGATTATAAGGTCATGACAAAGCTCCTGGAGAGCGATACCTTCATACATTATAAAGGCGCATTAATTACACGTGTTCTTTAGCCTAGCATATTGTCGGTAATTCTACCCACATTATTTTGAATGTAAATACAACCCTGACCTCTTTTATTTATTGTTAAAGATCATGACTTCTTACGTCTATTTCTTTATTATGGTCATAATAAGGAGTTTAGTTTACTACCAAAATAATGAATTCTTACACAAATCTATTACAATCCAGATCCAGGTTAGTTGCTAAGGATGAAATAAGGATTGACTTCTAAGTACATTCTGATTAAGTAATAATCTGTTTCATTATATTGCATCATGTGTGAGTATGATTTCACCCTTCCTGTGAGTAAGCTATCATCTTTCCGAAGTTCCACTTGATGTATTTGAGTAAGATCTAACCTTTCCGATCCTCTTCTAAATATGTGTGAGTATGAAATCACTTTCCTGATGTTTGTTTACATCTGTTTGAGTAAGATGTCGCCTACCGTTTGTTCCATTACCTCTGTGTGAGTATAATTCCAGCTTCCTCGTGTTCTTTTACATCTGTGTGAGTAAGGTGTTTCCTTGATGTTCCACTATCAATGTCCTTTGTACTTGTTCCTATATACTTTCCGTACTTTGTGAAAGATGTGTCACAATATTGTGTAAGATGTTTCCTTCCTTGTGAGAGTAAAATGTCACCTTCTTCATGTTCTCTTACACAGAACACATATATTTCAGTGACTGTTTAATCATAATCCAATATATCTGCTCAAATGTTACTACAATTAAGACTGACAGACCCCACGTCGATGTGCTCTAGTGGCGCAATCGGTTAGCGCACGGTACTTATACGACAGTGTCTGGGTTGTGAGTTCGAGCCTCACCTGGAGCAAGTAGTGTTTTTGACCACAAACTGAGATAACTTTAACTGCTGATATTAGAGAATAGAATACCCAAAAAAAATGCATAATGGTGACCAAAATATTCCAGTGAACTTGATAGTTTGAACACGGATGAGACTGAGAACCATAGGGACAATAATTTTCTTACCTTAGCAGATGAAGAAGTGGAATTTCCTGAACAGAAAAAGAGATGTAATGAAACATTTTGCAAATATATAAGAAATGGAAGGTGGGAAAAGCAAGGAACTGACAAGTGACTAAATTTTCGCTCAACATTCACTTTATTAAGAAATTCAAAATATTTGCATACCACATTTTTATCAGATGATAAGTTAGTTGAGGTCCTGGGTTATGTGACTTGGACTGCTGTATGGGTCACGTCATATGTACGCATTGTACGTAGAAGAGTTTGAGCGGAAAGATTTGGGGTATGACTGTGCCTTGGTAATTCTCTATAGTGCTATAGATCCGAACGAAGGTGGGTTCGATTCCGTTGTTCTTGATCAAAACATCTTTATGTAGTAAAATTTTAGTCTCTGTCCAACGTGGGGTTTTAATAGCACTTGAACAGTGTTGAGGGTCCACAATGTTGAGTCTTTCTTTAAGGTCCTCAAAAACGAAATTTGATGGACCCATAACAATCATGACATCAGCGTTTCACAGCCAGGTGACGTGAGGAATTAAAATGGTGAATTGGTCACTGTGAGAGTGCTCCATATAATTATAGGTTAGCCAGTAAAACATGCAGACGTGAACTTATGGACGTGTTAAATTTTTGCTCGAGGAAATTAACAGAGGAAAAGTATATTAAATATAACATGAGGTTCAACGAGACTTGACAGAGCTGAGAAAGGATGGGATGATACAGTGTGATGGTCTGGTTGGTGGGAACTCGTATGAGTAAGGAGAAAACATCAAGGCTTTGTGTATAATACTGTTTGTGTTTAGAAGTTTTGCAAACACATGCAGGTTTCTGGCTAAGCACCATGATCAACACCATGATCAGCACCATGATCAGCACCATGATCAGCACCATGATCAGCACCAGATGTTTTCATTATTTTTACATCTCACTGCTCACCTGGATATGTCTAAGCATGCTGAAGGCTGAAGGCCCATCATATTTATTTGTTTAATGTACATTCTTCAATCACTATCGATGACGGGAAACAAAATCACAATGAACTAGATTTGTTTTTGTCACTTTGGGATCTGAGAAAGGTTTCCCCGTATTAAATAACCCCGACACCTTCTGCCTCAGAATTCAGAATTAAAAGAGTGCGGATTGCGACATAAGTTTGTAATGCAATTGTATATTAGATCTGTAGATTTGAAGAGAATCAGAACAGGGATTCACTAGTAAACCTTTGGAATCAAATATCCCAATTTCTCCAATAAAATGGACAAATTACGATAAATTAATCTAATGCAAACTTGCTTCTAAGAAATACTAAGCTAAACAGAAGAGACATTCTCTTGTTATCTCAGAGAGATCAACAACCTAAAAATCACCAACATATTAAGCTTCAAGTTTTGCAGAAGTTGCATTAATGGGTTGCAACTAATCTGATGTGAATCTCAGAAATTATAGCACGGAAACCACTATTTCAATTATTCCAATTTCTTCCTCCCCAAAAGTAAGTTAGGACTCACTCAGGCCACGCTCAGAGTAAGTTAGGACTCACTCAGGCCACGCTCAGAGTAAGTTAGGACTCACTCAGGCTACGCTCAGAGTAAGTTAGGACTCACTCAGGCCACGCTCAGAGTAAGTTAGGACTCACTCAGACCACGCTCAGAGTAAGTTAGGACTCACTCAGGCCACGCTCAGAGTAAGTTAGGACTCACTCAGGCCACGCTCAGAGTAAGTTAGGACTCACTCAGGCCACGCTCAGAGTAAGTTAGGACTCACTCAGGCCACGCTCAGAGTAAGTTAGGACTCACTCAGACCACGCTCAGAGTAAGTTAGGACTCACTCAGGCCACGCTCAGAGTAAGTTAGGACTCACTCAGGCCACGCTCAGAGTAAGTTAGGACTCACTCAGGCCACGCTCAGAGTAAGTTAGGACTCACTCAGGCCACGCTCAGGTAAGTTAGGACTCACTCAGGCCACGCTCAGAGTAAGTTAGGACTCACTCAGGCCACGCTCAGAGTAAGTTAGGACTCACTCAGGCCACGCTCAAGAGTTAGGACTCACTCAGGCCACGCTCAGAGTAAGTTAGGACTCACTCAGACCACGCTCAGAGTAAGTTAGGACCACTCCAGGCCACGCTCAGAGTAAGTTAGGACTCACTCAGGCCACGCTCAGAGTAAGTTAGGACTCACTCAGGCCACGCTCAGAGTAAGTTAGGACTCACTCAGGCCACGCTCAGAGTAAGCCAGACCGTTTTTAATTAAAAAAGCATATTAGCAAATTTTATTTTAGCTATTCTATAACTTAAAATATTGCATAATGATCTTGAGGGCACACATATATCATAGGCACATAAAAAAGTACAATATAGACTTAACCTAGAATAACCTAAAGTAAGTCAAACACTGACTTATTTCTGATAAAAACAAATATTCTCAAGTTAGTTTACAGAAACCAATTTTGATTAACTAAACTGACACAATAAAATTTACAGAAATTAAAACTAAGAGAAAGTATCCCAAGAGGCAAAATCATCAGCACTAAAAGTTTAAAGCTAACCACAAGATGCATTCGCCAGTTATTACACAGAAGCTGACAAAATATACACCACCTACGCAAGAAAGGTTTCTTTCATTTAACATAATGTATAAATAATTAAGATAATTCTGGGACATGCCTGGGTTGTGAGTTCGAGCCTCACCTGGAGCAAGTAGTATTTTTGACCACAAACTGAAATGATATTAGAGAGTAAATTATCAAGAAATACATGATAACGATAGTCAAAATATTTAAGAGAACTTGCCAAAAACAAGGCAAATACCACATCTAGTATCGGGCCCTTGCTCAGACAAGATGGGACTTACACAGATGACAACAAAGAAATGAGTGAGATACTGAAATCTCAATATGACTCTGTGTTTAGCGAGCCACTAATCAGTCTAAAGATCGACAATCCAAAGATTTTTTCATGAATGAGCCTCAAAACTCCATCAATGAATGCCAAATTTCCGACATTACCCAAATTCTAAAAGACTTTGAGAAAACCATTGACAATATGTCCATGCACTCAGCCCCAGACCCAGACTCGTGGAACTCTGTGTTCACTAAGAGCTGTAAGAAACCCTATTTGCGTGTCCTAAGTATACTATGGAGAAGGAGCTTAGACACGTGAAATTCCACAGTCACTAAAAGCAACGGATATAGTTCCACTCCATAAAGGTGACAACAAAGCAGTAGCTAAGAACTATAGACCAATAGCTCTAACGTCCCATATCATAAAAATCTTTGAAAGAGTGATAAGAAGCACGATTGCAAACCACTTGGATTCCCAAAAACTGCACAAGCCAGAGCAACAAGGGTTCAGAGCAGGTCGCTCCTGCCTCTCGCAACTACTGGATCACTATGATATGGTCTTGGATGCACTGGACGAAAAAAAAATGCAGATGTAATATACACAGATGGATGGATCTTCAACTCTGACCAATCAAACACAAAGAGTAGTGGTAAACAGAGTTAAATCGGAAGCTGACAAAAGTGAAAAACTCTGTTCCATAAGGCACAGTACTCACCCCCATCGTGATCCTGATCCTCATATCAGACATAGACAGAGATGTAATCCACAGCACCGTGTTACCCTTTGCAGACGACACTAGGATCTGCACGATACTGTCATCTATTGAGAACACGGTTAACCTCCAAGAAATAAACCAAGTTTTCCAATGGAAAAACGGAAAACAATATGATAATAACTAGAACTGAGTTTACTACAAACTCTGATCATACAATAGAGCGAAAAAATAATATGAGGGACCTGGGAGTGGCAATGTCTGAGGATCTCACTATCAAGGATCACAACAGTGCCACGAAAAATGATAGAATGGATAATGAGAACGTTCAAAACAAGAAATGCCAAGCCATTGATGATCCTTTTCAAATTAATTGTTCTCTCTAGGCTGGAATATTGCTGTACATTAACATCTTCGTTCAATTCAGGTAAAATTGCAGATCTAGAGAGTGTACAGAGAACCTTTGCTGCATATGTAAGTTTCATCAAACACCTCAACTACTGGGAACGCTTGGAAGCACTTGACTTGTACTCGCTGGAACGCAGGCAAGAGATATATATCACAATCTACTTTTGGAAAATCCTAGAAGGAATGGTCCCGAATCTGCACACAGAAATCACTCCCTACGAAAGTGAAAGACTGGGCAGGAGGTGCAAAATACTCCAATGAAAAGTAGGGGTGCCACTGGTACACTAAGTGTCCGGGGACCATGACTGTTCAATAGCTTCCCACCATGCATCAGGGGAATTACCAATAGGTCCCTGGCTGCCTTCAAGAGGGAGCTGGACAGATACTTAAAGTCGGTGCCGGATTACCCGGGCTGTGGTTCGTACGTTGAACTACGTGTAGCCAGCAGTAACAGCCTGGTTGATCAGGCCCTGATTCACCGGGAGGCTTGGTCGTGGACCGGGCCGCGGGGGATCCCCGGAATACCCTCCATGTCCAGTGTTTGAGAACCACAGTTTCATAATGAATTTATTTTAGTATTATCAGATCAAGAAGTAGAATGGTCTGCACACAAAAGTGCATAAGGAAAAAACCTTACACAGATTTAAGAATACACACACAACCATATACACACACACATACATACAATTAGGTGAGTACACTCACACTGACGTTAGAAAGGAACAAGCTTATAAACAACAACTAGCACGGTTTCAGGGAAGGAAAATCGTGTCACAAACCTACTGGAGTTTTATGACAAGGTAACGGAAGTAAGACATGAAAGAGAGGGGTGGGTAGATTGCATTTTCTTGAACTGCAAGAAGGCCTTTGACACAGTTCCTCACAAGTGATTAGTGCAAAAGTTAAAGGATGAGGCACGTATAACAGGAAGGGCACTGCAGTGGATCAGAGAATACCTGACAGGGAGGAAACAACAAGTCATGGTACGTGACGAGGTGTCAGAATGGGCTCCTTTGACGAGCGGGGTTCCACAGGAGTCAGTCCTAGTCCCCAGCCCTAGGGCTGGGGACTGGGCAAGCTGATTTTTTTTCACCTGTGTTTTTTTCGGTGGGTGACTGTTTATTTTTGGGTCAGTTGTTGTAGACTGGGCATTCTGTGTGTTAGACTTTACTCTTCTCCTATCTTCCCATGCTCTATATATACCGGGTAGACTATTCAATAGTTCCTCCTTTTTTTCATGCTTATTGTTTATTAACCTCCTGAGTGCTTTCCTGATATCTGTCCATAGTTCCACATCCTTGTTGCAGATCCAGAAACATCTTTCTAGATAGATGTCATTTTTGGTTGCTGTGTCAATTCTTGAACATGTGAAATGATGTTTTGAAAAGCAAAGGTTGCATGTGATTCTGGATTTTTCTCAAGAGCCTTTTCACATGTGCCACAGGTATATTGTACTGCCATACTGCCTTTATCCTATTTGCAACGGTGTACCACTAGAACCTGATTTTCACTTTGCCTTACTGCTCTGCACTCAGGAGTGGTGGTATGAGGTCAATGCATGGGTATGTGGGATGTACTGATTATGGAGGCTTACTACATATTATATTCTGGTTATAATATGCATTTAATTCGGTCTGTTCACTGTATAACTCTTTCCATATTTATTCCTCTCTGATCACTCATATATATTTTTTAATTTACTGGTCTTGCTGAGTTCCTCACACTGGTCTAGACTGGATATTGTGGTATGGTGTATATGGTGTTTTATGGTTGTGTATGGTAAGCCTGAGTGGCTGTCTGGTAGCGCTGCCAGCCGTATGATTTTACACACAACTCAGGGTACTTGGCACTACTTGCATGCGATGTCACATTTTAGTTTAAACCACTTTCATTATATTTTTGTGTTTTCCACTGCCAATTTTAGGTTCACTAGATCTTTCTATTATGTCCTGGTATCCTAGTTCATTCGTTATATGTGGTAACTCAAATCTTTGAATATTGCTTGTCACATGTCAACACCAGGGCAAGTAGTGACCCACACTGCCACACTTGTCACATGTCAACACCAGGGCAAGTAGTGACCCACACTGCCACACTTGTCACATGTCAACACCAGGGCAAGTAGTGACCCACACTTCCACACTTGTCACATGTCAACACCAGGGCAAGTAGTGACCCACACTGCCACACTTGTCAATTCACACCAGGGCAAGTAGTGACCCACAGTGCCACACTTGTCACATGTCAACACCAGGGCAAGTTGTGACCCACACTGCCACACTTGTCACATGTCAACACCAGGGCAAGTAGTGACCCACACTTCCACACTTGTCACATGTCAACACCAGGGCAAGTAGTGACCCACACTGCCACACTTGTCACATGTCAACACCAGGGCAAGTAGTGACCCACACTGCCACACATGTCACATGTCAACACCAGGGCAAGTAGTGACCCACACTGCCACACTTGTCACATGTCAACACCAGGGCAAGTTGTGACCCACACTGCCACACTTGTCACATGTCAACACCAGGGCAAGTTGTGACCCACACTGCCACACTTGTCACATGTCAACACCAGGGCAAGTAGTGACCCACACTGCCACACTTGTCACATGTCAACACCAGGGCAAGTAGTGACCCACACTGCCACATTGTCACATGTCAACACCAGGGCAAGTAGTGACCCACACTGCCATACTTGTCACATGTCAACACCAGGGCAAGTAGTGACCCACACTGCCACACTTGTCACATGTCATCACCAGGGCAAGTAGTGACCCACACTGCCACACTTGTCACATGTCAATACCAGGGCAAGTTGTGACCCACACTGCCACACTTGTCACATGTCAACACCAGGGCAAGTAGTGACCCACACTGCCACACTTGTCACATGTCAACACCAGGGCAAGTTGTGACCCACACTGCCACACTTGACACATGTCAACACCAGGGCAAGTTGTGACCCACACTGCCACACTTGACACATGTCAACACCAGGGCAAGTTGTGACCCACACTGCCACACTTGTCACATGTCAACACCAGGGCAAGTTGTGACCCACACTGCCACACTTGTCCATTGTTTTTTAATTTCCTCTTATTTTATCACTAGTATTTTATCACTGTGCTACTTTGGTTATTACAAGGAAGTACACTATATTTATTCAAGATACACTATTCTTTTCACTGCACTATACTGGGGTCGTTGTTTTATTTTCCACACGGCCGCTAGGCCTACGCTAATTTCCTTTTACACTTCCATGAAAATTTATTTCACACTTAGTAGTGAAACGAGAAAGACACTAGGCGTAAGCCTATTCATCGATTGTATACTCAATTAATGTATGCTGTGATTCCCTGCACATCAATGCCACCATCACTTGCTTTTATTACTTGTAACTATAGTAAATACTCATCTATTGTTTCCACTTCTCAGGACCTCTGGCAATGATTCACTAGTGCCAGTCACTTGTGGTATATTTCATAAGCTACACCATATGTTTTACGCTATACTGGGGATTTATTACGATTTCTCTTACTACAGATTTAGTTCACTATGTCACTGCACATATATATCCTTGTCACTCGCTATATTACTTAGATAGTTCAATATCTGCTTAATTTCCACCTCCGTTTATAAACGTATCTGGCAATAATTCGCTGGCGCTGTTCAGGCCTATTCCCACATAACCGTTTCTCACCGGCACTCTCCAATTGACACTATAATCCATATTTTTCCTATTTAGTGATCACTGCGATTCCTCTTATGTTGGTTCAAATGAGTATATGAACTTTATGGTTGCACTCGCTTATTTCCCGCACTCTGTCTCCTCAACCTCTATCAGCAAACACAATTTTTGACGGAGCTCGCTGCGCGCGCGTGACCGCACCACCACACTAGCCAGATAGTGTTCCTGATGATGCAGATGGTAAATTATATTTTCCAGTTGATGAGATCAATATATTATTTGTGTAATATTATTGAGATAAATGAAGATGTGAAAGAAATACCGAGAGAGACAGAGAGACTTGTTTAATTATTTAATTATTATTTCTGAGTAATGTTTACCATACATAAGGTAACAGCAGCCAATGTCTGGGTAATGTTTACCATACATAAGGTAAGCAGCAGCCAATGTCTGGGTAATGTTTACCACACATAAGGTAAGCAGCAGTCAATGTCTGGGTAATGTTTACCATACATAAGGTAAGCAGCAGTCAATGTCTGGGTAATGTTTACCATACATAAGGTAAGCAGCAGCCAATGTCTGGGTAATGTTTACCATGCATAAGGTAAGGAGCAGCCAATGTCTGGGTAATGTTTACCATACATAAGGTAACCAGCAGTAAATGTCTGGGTAATGTTTACCATACATAAGCTAACCAGCAGCCAATGTCTGGGTAATGTTTACCGTATATAAGGTAAGCAGCAGCTAATGTCTTTCACTCAACATCTTCACATTTCTAACTAGTGTTGTCTTTTAAATAACCTCTGTAACCAAAGTGACTCTTGCAGTTTAGGAAAGTAAGTAATCTTTAAAACTGCTATAGCTAATAAACCTATTATAAATTTTAATGCTAAAAATATTAACTTTTGAAACTACCGTAGCAACTAGAGTATTTTACAGAAATTACGACAGAATAATAATTTCTAGATAATGTTTTAGCATCTTCTGATTTGTAAAGAGACAAGAATAACTAAAACAATTAGATGGTGATGACTCTACACAAGTGCAGCTTGAGTGTCACTTGACCTCTGATACACAAGTGCAGCTTGAGTGTCACACTTGACCTCTGATACACAAGTGCAGCTTGAGTGTGTCACTTGACCTCTGATACACAAGTGCAGCTTGAGTGTGTCACTTGACCTCTGATACACAAGTGCAGCTTGAGTGTGTCACTTGACCTCTGATACACAAGTGCAGCTTGAGTGTGTCACTTGACCTCTGATACACAAGTGAAGCTTGAGTGTGTCACTTGACCTCTGATACAGTTTATAACAACCACACATAGTATCAGAAAGAATTGTAATATACTTTTTAAGTAAATTTAACAGTTTCTGTTTGTCTATTGCCTCTTTAGTATAAAAGACAATGTGTATGACACAACTGTGATTGTACGATAATGTATACAATACCGACAAGACGAAAATTTAGACACAAGTGCAAACGTCTGGGTATCTTTATTGTAGACGTTTCACCATCCATTGTCTTTATCAATGCAGATTCCTACTTCCACTGGGGTATCCCGCCTACCAGTGACTATGCCCTCGTCTGCTACCCATCCCTTTCCACCTGACGTTAGTATATAAGCTCCAGCCTCCTTGCCTGTGCTACAGAATCTACACGACTACGGTGCTCTTCACACCAACTCCAAGACTGAGGGACTGATTACCTCATCTTTTGTATATAGCTCTACTGTCTTCAAATTATGTTCTAGAATTTGTATTGATAAAGCCACTGGATGGCGAAACGTCTACAATTAAGATACACAGATGTCTGCACTTGTGTCTAAATTTTCAGAACTGTGATTGACAGAGTTAGGATGAAGCCGCTGGTCTTAGTCATACGATATCTCGTCTCTGGAACTTTTGGTTATGTGACTGATGCCTTCCACTGGCTTACCGCTCACCTCTTTAAAAACTTAAAATTAATTTCTTTTGTCTGTCTACTATTTGTGTTAGTTTTGTAAAGTGAGAGAAAGTGATCCTGGGAGACATGAACTCCAACATGGGAGACATGAACTCCAACATGGGAGACATGAACTCCAACATGGGAGACATGAACTCCAACATGGGAGACATGAACTCCAACATGGGAGACATGAACTCCAACATGGGAGACATGAACTCCAACATGGGAGACATGAACTCCAACATGGGAGACATGAACTCCAACATGGGAGACATGAACTCCAACATGGGAGACATGAACTCCAACATGGGAGACATGAACTCCAACATGGGAGACATGAACTCCAACATGGGAGACATGAACTCCAACATGGGAGACATGAACTCCAACATGGGAGACATGAACTCCAACATGGGAGACATGAACTCCAACATGGGAGACATGAACTCCAACATGGGAGACATGAACTCCAACATGGGAGACATGAACTCCAACATGGGAGACATGAACTCCAACATGGGAGACATGAACTTCAACATGGGAGACATGAACTCCAACATGGGAGACATGAACTCCAACATGGGAGACATGAACTCCAACATGGGAGACATGAACTCCAACATGGGAGACATGAACTCCAATATGGGAGACACTGTGGTGAAAGATGTTCTTGGAACCTTTATCATAGATGATAATTACAACATCATAAAAGAACAACATATGAACATATAAGAATAAGAACAAAAGAACAAAGCAAAACAGCATGATGCAAGAATTATATAGTAACATACAAAAATAGACACAGCAACGTACAAAAACAGTTCATTAAAATGTAACAATAGTACAGTAACCTGCAAAAGCATAATATTAACACATTAAACAATAGAGTAACACATATGAACAAGTGAGTAACAAACACAAACATAAGGAACATACATGCAAAACAGTCAGGTTTGGAAGGTTTACAAGTGACAAAATTTTTTGCCACATGTGATAATATCGCAGCCTGACTCTATCAATCACTGCTTCACATAATGTAACAGATATTTTTATATGGTTTTAAAAACTGACAAATTGAAGATTGAGACACTTATGCAACATATGAGAATCTTTATTAAGGAAACGTTTCGCCACACAGTGGCTTCATCTGTCCAATACAACGCAGAGAGAGGTAATGAGAGGAGTTTGAGGTGACACTGGTCAACTCTGGTCAACACTGGTCAACACTGGTCAACACTGGCCAACACTGGTCAACACTGGTCAACACTGGTCAACACTGGCCAACACTGGTCAACACTGGTCAACACTGGTCAACACTGGTCAACACTGGCCAACACTGGTCAACACTGGTCAACACTGGTCAACACTGGTCAACACTGGTCAACACTGGTCAACACTGGTCAACACTGGTCAACACTGGTCAACACTGGTCAACACTGGTCAACACTGGTCAACACTGGTCAACACTGGTCAACACTGGCCAACACTGGCCAACACTGGTCAACACTGGTCAACACTGGTCAACACTGGTCAACACTGGTCAACACTGGTCAACACTGGTCAACACTGGTCAACACTGGTCAACACTGGTCAACACTGGTCAACACTGGTCAACACTGGCCAACACTGGTCAACACTGGTCAACACTGGTCAACACTGGTCAACACTGGTCAACACTGGCCAACACTGGCCAACACTGGTCAACACTGGCCAACACTGGTCAACACTGGTCAACACTGGTCAACACTGGCCAACACTGGTCAACACTGGTCAACACTGGTCAACACTGGTCAACACTGGTCAACACTGGTCAACACTGGTCAACACTGGTCAACACTGGTCAACACTGGTCAACACTGGTCAACACTGGTCAACACTGGTCAACACTGGTCAACACTGGTCAACAACCAAAATGCTTCCGAGATCAGAGTAGCAATTTCCAATTAAGTTTAGGTCACTGATAATGAATATCATGGTTAAAATTGTTAATTTGCTCTTCTTTTTAATATACACCAACGTGTCACAACAGGTTGGAACAGGCTTGCGGCAGTGTGTTTCTTACCAACACTCACAGTCTCACTGCTGTCCAAGCTTATATTTTGAGGTGAAAGGCAGGTAACTTTCTTAACCAAATACTTTCTAAACTTATAATAAATGTGCACTGAGCAAGCTATTGATATGCATGTGAGGTATATTATATTAATTTTATTTTCCTACTTAATGATATAAATACTTCAGCTTAGCTGTCATGATCTGTATTATAATGATAAATTAATGAATCAATTTTCTGTTTATCTTCTATTTGTTTGTTGTTTTCTTCTTTCAGATGCCTCGTACTTGTGTGAATATTGCAGACAACTTCTTCTACATTTGTGGTGAGGTGACCTTTGCATCACAGAAGCGCCGTATAACTGCTGTGGTTAGAAAGGTATCTCACCTATATTTTGGATGCAAGATTGGTGACCAGGGTAAGAACTGGGCTCCACACATATGCTGCAACAATTGTGCTACTAACCTTCACCAATGGTTGGGCAGGAAGAGGAAAGGGATGCCTTTTGCTGTGCCAGTGACATGGCGGGAGCCAACAGACCATACCAACAATTGTTATTTCTGCATGGTACCTCCAGTACAAAAGGGCTTGTCAAAGAAAAAAAAGGGGTCCATTGAATATCCAAACATTCCATCAGCTATTCGCCCAGTGCCACATTGAGAAGGTCTACGTGTTCCTGATGCACCAACCTGGGTATTCTTCGAGTCAGATGAAGAGTGTGTTGAGGAGGAAGAAGAGAAGGATGACACTGCTGGATTACACAGTGACCCAAACTTTGATGAAGCACATTCCTCTAGGACACATCTCATAACAAAAGGGGAACTCTATGACCTTGTCAGGGATCTGCAACTGCCTACAAATAAGGCAGAGCTGCTGGGCTCTCGTCTTCAACAGTGGAATCTCGTAGCAGCTGATGAGAAAATTTCAAAATTTCGTGACCGTCAGCAGCAGTTCAACGATTTCTTGGTAATGGAAGGTGATTTAGTGGCTGCAACAATATTAATGGTGTGATGGAAGCACTTGGCATCGACTACCAACACAGTCACTGGAGGCTGTTCATAGATTTATCAAAAACGAGTCTGAAAGTTGTCTTGCTGCATAACGACAATAGTAAACCATCAGTTCCTGTGGGCTATGCAACACATATGAAAGAAACTTATGAGAATATAAAGCATATGTTGCAATGCATGAAATATGATGAACATCAATGGCAGCTCTGTGGTGACTTAAAGGTTGTTGCTCTCGTGCAACATCCACCTCTCATTGAACCAAACAAAATTTTGCTACCACCACTACACATAAAACTGGGGCTCATGAAAAACTTTGTAAAAGCTATGGACAAATCCGGTCAGGGATTTAAGTATTTAACATCAAAATTCCCCTCACTGAGCGACGCTAAGATAAGAGAGGGAGTCATCAATGGTCATCAGATTCGAGAGCTTCTTAAAGATGGTGACTGAATCAGACCTTCATGGGGAGGAGAAAGCTGCTTGGGAAACATTCAAGTTAGTGGTGAAGGTATTTCTCGGAAACAGAAGGGAAGGCAACTATGAAGAACTGGTGGAAAACCTCATCAAGGCTTACAATACAAGAACATGGGATGTAACATGTCACTTAAAATCCACTTTTTGGACTTACATTTAGGTCGCTTTATAAACTTCTGATTCTGGCAAATTTAACTGTCCATTGGTGAGATCATCATTAGGGTTGTTAGTGACGCTGGTCTTCCTGGTTGAGTACTTCCTCTTAGTGCTTGCGCTGTGGCCTCATCTTTGGCAGTATCTGTGTCTTCACTTGTGATTATTATGATTGCTCCCGCTGTGTTGCCTTCATTTATTTGCTAATCTGTGCACAGATTATCTCGTTCACAACGGAATTTTTATTGGGTCTGTCTCGGTGATTCCTGCGATGATGGAGCAGAGGGACATCAGTTATTTCTAAATGGACGTGTAGTTAATTAAGTGTTCTTAAGTGGTTCAAAAAAGTGAATGTTGAATTATTAACTACAACACATCAGGTCTCAGTAATATTGTGCTCTCTCGTTATAAGTATGAAAAAAGGCAATGAAGAGTACAGTTTAAAAGACACTTTTCAGAACAAACTTACTTTTAATGTAACAAAGGTTCGATCAGTCAGTGTTTGCACTCCTTGACAATGTGTGAAATATGTTCTATACTTACACTAATTTAGCAAAATATTATCATATAATAAAAGGAATAAAAGCG
>WNWK01040752.1:0-16810 GCA_009830355.1 Cherax destructor
TATATATATATATATATATATATATATATATATATATATATATGTCGTGCCGATTAGGTAAAACTGGTCAATTAGCAAGAACTCATTTAAAATTAAGTCCTTTCTAAAATTTTCTCTTATACGTTTAAAGATATATTTTTTTCATTTATGTTAATGTAAAAATTTATAATTTTGTACCAAGAGAAACTTTGAAAACCTACCTAACCTTATTAAAACAAGCTCAATTTAATTTAGCCTAACCCAACTATATATATTTTAGATACGTTAACATTAATTTAATAATAAACAAACACATTGAAATATATTTTTTTCGTTAGGTTCAGAATGATTTTTGCGAAATTATTGCATACACAAATTTTCACTTGTCTTATATGGCAAGGTGAGCGTTGCTATTTAAGCCAAAATCGCAAGTTTTACCTAATCGGCACGACATATATATATATATATATATATATATATATATATATATATATATATATATATATATATATATAATAAATAAAAAGGCACAATACCGTGACTGGAACAATACACACACAACACGCACATATAAAAGAGAGGAGCTTACGACGACGTTTCGGCCCGACTTGGACCATTTACAAAGTCACACTAACACACAAAGACGGGGGAAGGGGTATTTATAGGCAGGCAGACAGGGGAGGGTACCAGAGAGTGGGGTAATAATGGAGTAAGTAGTGGAAGTGGTAGTAGTAGTAATAGTAGTAGTGGAGACAGTCATAATCTAGAGGAGCACTGCAATGAGGCTAGCGGCCCGCAAGGGTGGGACGAAAACAAAGAGGGAGGAAAGGCGAATAAAATAAAGGATAAATACAAGGCAAAAGAAAAGAAAGAAAGGAAAACCCATAGGAGAAAAAAGGAGAGGAGAGAAGAGATGAAAGGGTAAGGAATCAGGTTAAGTCACGGGTGTTCTGGAGTTTAGAGCATTTAACAATGTAATGAGAGAGGAAAGCATCAACAGAGACAAAGCCAGGGCTAAGATTCATACAGGGAAAGTTGTGTATAAGGGAGGATTCAACCAGACGGCGACTGTGAAAGTTGGACGTAGGGTAGACAGTTTTAGCAGAAGACCAATCAATAGGATGACTGTGATCTCTGACATGACAGAAAAGAGCATTATTAGTGTCGGCAAGCCTAACACTATTTTTGTGCTCCCTGAGTGTGTCAGAAAGAGATCGGCCAGTTTCTCCGAAGTACTGAAGAGGACAGGAGGAGCAAGAAATAGAGTAAACACCAGGAGAATCTGTGGAGGGAGGGGAGGTATGAACTAGATTAGTGCGAAGAGTGTTAGTCTGACGAAAGGTAAGTTTGATGTCTAAGGAACGGAGAGAGTTGCTGAGATTAGAGAGACCAGAGATGTAGGGAAGGCAGAGGACTGGAGAGTTTTCAGGAGTAGAGGGTTTAGGAGAGAAGAAAGTCCGTTTGGCACGAGAGAAAGCAGAGTCTATGAAATGGGAAGGGTAGCCCAGGCGGGAAAATGAATTATGAAGAGTGGAAATTTTTGCTTCAAGAAACTGAGGATCACAGATGCGGAGAGCACGGAGAAAGAGGGAGATCAGAACACTCTTCTTGACAGAGGAGGCATGATAAGAAAAGTAATGAATGTACATGCCACTGTGCATAGGCTTGCGGTACACGGAGAAGCTCCTCTCTTTTATATGTGCGGGTTGTGTGATATATATATATATATATATATATATATATATAATATATATATATATATATATATATATATATATATATATATATATATATATATATATACATATATATATAAATATGTGTGTATATATAAGTTGAGAAAGCCTAGAGAACAAATGGATTTGACAGTTAAAAATAGGAGAGGAGAGTTATTAAATGGAGAGTTAGAGGTATCGGGAAGATGGAGAGAATATTTTGAGGATTTGTTAAATGTTGATGAAGACAGGGAAGCTGTGATTTCGTGTGTAGGGCAAGGAGGAATAACATCTTGTAGGAGTGTGGAAGAGCCAGTTGTGGGTGTAGGGGAAGTTCGTGAGGCAGTGGGTAGAATGAAAGGGGGTAAAGCAGCTGAGATTGATGGGATAAAGACAGAAATGTTAAAGGTAAGTGGGGATATAGTTTTAGAGTGGTTAGTGTTTTTATTTAATAAATGTATGGAAGAGGGTAAGGTACCTAGGGACTGGCAGAGACCATGCATAGTTCCTTTGTATAAAGGCAAAGGGGACAAAAGAGAGTGTAAAAATTATAGGGAAATAAGTCTGTTGAGTATACCTGGTAAAGTGTATGGTAGAGTTATTATTGAAAGAATTAGGAGTAAGACGGAGAGCAGGATAACAGATGAACAAGGAGGCTTTAGGAAGGGTAGGGGGTGTGTAAACCAAATGTTTGCAGTGAAACATATAGGTGAACAATATTTAGATAAGGGTAAAGAGGTGTTTGTGGCATTTCTGGATTTGGAAAAGGCGTATGACAGGGTAGATAGTGGATCAATGTGGCAGATGTTGCAAATGTATGGAATAGGAGGTAGGTTATTGAAAGCGGTGAAACGTTTTTACGAGGATAGTGAGGCTCAGGTTAGAGTACGTAGGAGAGAGGGAGATTATTTCCCAGTAAAAGTAGGCCTTAGACAGGGATGTGTGATGTCACCGTGGTTGTTCAATATATTTATAGATGGAGTTGTAAGAGAAGTGAATGCGAGGGTGTTGGCAAGAGGTGTGGGGTTAAAAGATAAAGAATCTAGCATAAAGTGGGAGTTGTCACAGTTGCTCTTTGCTGATGACACTGTGCTTTTGGGGGATTCTGAAGAGAAGTTGCAGAGGTTGGTGGATGAGTTTGGTAAGGAATGTAAAAGAAGGAAATGAAAATTGAATATAGGAAAGAGTAAGGTGATGAGGATAACAAAAAAAAATAGATAACGGGAGATTGGATATCAGATTGGAGGGAGAGATTATGGAGGAGGTGAATGTGTTCAGATAGTTGGGAGTGGATGTCAGCAGATGGGTCTATAAAGGATGAGGTGAATCATAGAAATAACGAGGTTAAAAAGGTGAGTTGTGCAGTGAGGAACTTGTTGAGACAGAAAACTTTATCCATGAAAGCAAAGAGGGGAATGTATGAGAGTATAGTTATACCAACACTCTTGTGTGGGTGTGAGACATGGGTTGTGAATGTTGCAACAAGGGAAAGGCTGGAGGCAGTGGAGATGTCATGTCTGCGGGCAATGTGTGGTGTGAATATAATGCACAGAATCCGTAGTTTGGAGATTAGGAGGAGGTGTGGGATTACCAAAACTATTATCCAGAGAGCTGAGGAGGGGTTGTTGAGGTGGTTTGGACATGTAGAGAAGATGGAACAAAATAGAATGACTTCGAGAGTGTATAAATCTGTAGTGGAGGGAAAGCGGGGTAGAGGTGGGCCTAGAAAAGGTTGGAGGGAGGAGGTAAAGGAGGGTTTGTGTGTGAGGGGCTTGGACTTCCAGCAAGCGTGCGTGAGCGTGTTAGATAGGAGCGAATGTAGACAAATGGTTTTTAGGACTTGACGTGCTGTTGGAGTGTAAGCAAGGTACAGTTAGAGTTTCGGACACCTGAAGGGGAGGGGTGCTTAATGTTGCAGTTTTATAACTGTAGTGTAAGCACGCCTCTGGCAAGACAGTGATGGAGTGAATGATGATGAATAGTTTTTCTTTGACAGGCCACCCTGCCTTGGTAGGAAACGGCATGTGTTAATAAATATAATATATATATATATATAATATATATATATATATATATATATATATATATATATATATATATATATATATATATATATATATATATAATGCGTGCAGAATAGGTAAAAACTACTATTTTGGGTTAAATAGCAGCGCTCTTCTTATCGAAAAAAACAAGCGAAAATTTGTGTATGCAATAATTTCGCAAAAATCATTTCGAACCTAACGAAAAAAAACTATATTTCATTGTGTTTGTTTATTATTAAATTATTGTAAACTTATCTAAAATATATTTAGATGGATTAGGCTAAATTAAATTGCGTTATAATAAGGTTAGGTAAGTTTTCTTAACTTATATGAACATTGGGACAGAAAAAAGAAACAAGCAATTCATTAACTATCCTTCAAAACTGGGCGGACACCTCCCTCAAAGTGACTAAACTGGGGGACACTCCCTCAAAGTGACTAAACTGGGCGGACACCTCTTTAAAGTGACTAAACTGGGCGGGACATCTCCCTCAAAGTGACTAAACTGGGCGGACACTCCTCAAAGTGACTAAACTGGGCGGGACACCTCATCAAAGTGACTAAACTGGGCGGGACACCTCATCAAAGTGACTAAACTGGGGGACACCTCATCAAAGTGACTAAACTGGGCAGGGACACCTCTATCAAAGTGACTAAACTGGGCGGGACACCTCTATCAAAGTGACTAAACTGGGCGGGACACCTCTATCAAAGTGACTAAACTGGGCGGGACACCTCCATCAAAGTGACTAAACTGGGCGGGACACCTCAATCAAAGTGACTAAACTGGGAGGGACACCTCCATCAAAGTGACTAAACTGGGCGGGACACCTCCCTCAAAGTGGCTAAACTGGGCGGGACACCTCCATCAAAGTGACTAAACTGGGCGGGACACCTCACTCTGTACTAAACTAAACTAAAATGATAAAAGACATATAGAGTCTGACTATAACAAGACATCCCTTTCACTCTGTAATTAAAGCATGCCATTAATAAAATACATATGATAAATATAAACAGGGTAACATCCCCTTATGGTAGCACATGGGGACAGCATGCCCATGTATGGTAGACACAGGGTGGGGGACAGCATGCCCATGTATGGTAGACAGGGTGGGGGACAGATCAGTGAGATTGCCTCAGCTCTCCAGACTGAAGTATATGATTGATTCAGAGAACCGACAAGTTGATCTTTATTGAGGAAACGTTTCTCCACACAGTGGCTTCATCGACTCAAGACTGAGGGACTGATTACCTCAAACTCCTCCTGTTCTTCACCATTCACCTTTTATAGACTGATGAAGCCACTGTGTGGCGAAACGTTTCCCCAAGTGTTGCACATGTGTCTAATTTAAGAACACTCGCAAACATCTGAGCTGATACAGATGTATAATAATCGTATATCAGCTGTGATCTTTATAAGAAATTAAAATTATCCTTAATATTATTTAACTATTTGCGACCACTGTCAGCCTCAGAGTTATCTCTGAGTTACCAGACCCTGCCACGTGGAGGCCAGTGGTTCGTCTTTAAGGTCCACCCGACCACTTACTGTGTTGTTGATGCTTTCCCCAGGTTCATGTGTCCAGGAGTCCATCTGTGTCCCCTCAGATATTCTCCCTTCCCCACTTCCCCAAGGTCTTCCTCAACAACCAGTATCCTCGTCTGTCCCAGGTCCATGTGTCCAGGAGTCCATCTGTCCGCCTCAGATATTCTCCCTTCCCCACTTCCCCAAGGTATCCTCGCGTTCCCCAGGTCCATGTGTCCAGGAATCCATCCGTGGGCCCCCGGATGTCTCCCCTTTCTCACTTCCCTTAGGATATTTACCAATCTCAGCTTTCCCCAGGTTATTTATCCCGAAGTCAGCTCAGCCACCCCCAGTGATCTAGCTGGATGGGAACGAGGCCTTGTCTAGCTGGTCTACGGTAGAGACTGCCCAGGTGGGTGGAATTACTGGAGGTGACACACAGAAAACTGCGTCCAGTAATTACACCCACCAAGACAGCCACGACCGTACACCAGCTAGACGAGACCAAGCTACCCTCCAGTTCGGCCACAAAGGTGTGGCCACTCAATGAAATTTCAGGAGTTCTATTTATGTTATACAATTCATCTACATTAAATATAGTTTTTTGTACCAAATCAGCAGTTCAAGTATGTTTGTAAATGTTTTATTGTGTGTTTGTGAGCGTTCGTGTGTTAATCTGTTTGTCCACCTCCACGAGAACTGTAATAAATGTTGAACTTTATATTATTATTTGGTTATTTGTCTGTTGTACTTGCAAGACGAGCAGTTATAAGCGCCGCTCACAATGGAAATAAGTCACTTTGTCTGACCTTTTTTTTGGGTTATCTTGGGAAATTTACACACATGTTATGTATAATAATTTGTGTAACTAAATAAACTTACACACACTTATTTTCACACTCATTTGCTTATTTTCGCAAAAGGAAACCTGCTGAGTAATCATCATTCATAAACACAGAGCAACGCTCGCGGCCAGACACACACGTATGTATGTATGAAACACACTTATCGCCTCTTACACTAGAATGAATGTTATCACAAATACACACACACACACACACACACACACACACACACACACACACACACACACACACACACACACACACACACACACCAATATGTTATGGGATAAAAATAAAAACTAGAAGCCGTTGATATTTGATCTGTTAACAAAAATATTTTAGGTGGTGGCTGGTGGCCGCTGGTCAGTACGTCTCTGTCTTACTAACATTCAACATTATGCTGTCATGTATTGTGATGTTTAAATGTTAGTATGTATTATACCTTGAATGTTATGGCACAAAATGTTATTTGTTTTTTTCTTAATGTTAATATAAATAATACTCAACGTTAATGTTTAGGTGGTGTTTACGTCGTAACTGAACATTGTGCTGCGCACAGCAATTAAAAATAGAAAACTTCCAAATACGAGTAACTGCTAACATAATCATTTTTTTATTTGGTTAAACTTTCTTAAAAATTATGGTGATTCATTATTTAACTAAAATCGTAGAGAAACTTCAGTGTTATGTAGCAGGAGAAGACGCAAAGAAAAATAACTATAAACAGGATCAACTGGTATAGGAAACAATATTGTCCTGGAACTGGAAATAAAGACGACCTGATATGGGGAAATATGGACGACCTGGAATTGAAAATAATGATGACCTTGTATGGGATATAAGGTTCACCTTGTATTGGAAATAAGGATGATCTTGTATGGGAAATAAGGATGCAATTCACCATCAACCATCCAGTACCTCAAATCGTCGGCCATCCATCATCCCAACTCACTATAAACCATCCATAACTACAACTCACCATCAACTATCAATAACCACAAATCACCATCAATGAGTGTTCTATTCCAGATCAAAATGTTCAGTACATGTTTTTCATCAGATCTACATTGTATGTGAATATAAAGTAAAACAAAATTCTAACTAGCTTGAATTTCTTAAGAAAAACTTATCTTGAATTAGTTAGCTGATGCCTTACGAAAATATTGTCTTAAATCAAGTAATTGCTGGTTAACACAAACTTTTTACATTTCTACTCAAGGGTTCCTCATGTTATTTCTACATAGTTACTCACAGGTCCTTCATAACTTACTTGAATAGTTACTTATAGGTCCTTCATAACTTCTTTGTATGGTTACTTATAGGTCCTTCATAACTTCTTTGTATGGTTACTTATAGGTCCTTCATAACTTCTTTGTATGGTTACTTATAGGTCCCTCATAACTTCCTTGTGTGGTTACTCATAGGTCCCTCATAACTTCCTTGTGTGGTTACTCATAGGTCCCTCATAACTTCCATGTATGGTTACTTATAGGTCCTTCATAACTTCCTTGTATTGTTACTTATAGGTCCTTCATAACTTCCTTGTATTGTTACTTATAGGTCCTTCAAAACTTTCTTGTATTGTTACTTATAGGTCCTTCATAACTTCCTTGTATGGTTACTCATAGGTCCTCATAACTTCTATGTATGGTTACTTATAGGTCCCTCATAACTTCCATGTATGGTTACTTATAGGTCCTTCATAACTTCCATGTATGGTTACTTATAGGTCCTTCATAACTTCCATGTATGGTTACTTATAGGTCCTTCATAACTTCCTTGTATGGTTACTTATAGATCCTTCATAACTTCCTTGTATTGTTACTTATAGGTCCTTCATAACTTCCTTGTATTGTTACTTATAGGTCCTTCATAACTTCCTTGTATTGTTACTTATAGGTCCTTCATAACTTCCTTGAATAGTTACTTATAGGTCCCTCATAACTTCCTTGTATTGTTACTTATAGGTCCCTCATAACTTCCTTGTATGGTTACTCATAGGTCCTTCATAACTTCCTTGAATAGTTACTTATAGGTCCTTCATAACTTCCTTGTATTGTTACTTATAGGTCCTTCATAACTTCCTTGTATTGTTACTTATAGGTCCTTCATAACTTCCTTGAATAGTTACTTATAGGTCCTTCATAACTTCCTTGTATTGTTACTTATAGGTCCTTCATAACTTCCTTGTATGGTTACTCATAGGTCCTTCATAACTTCCTTGTATTGTTACATATAGGTCCTTCATAACTTCCTTGTATTGTTACTTATAGGTCCTTCATAACTTCCTAGTGTGGTTACTTATAGGTCCCTCATAACTTCCTTGTATTGTTACTTATAGGTCCTTCATAACTTCCTTGTATGTTACTTATAGGTCCTCATAACTTCCTTGTATGTGTTACTTATAGGTCCTCATAACTTCTTGTATGGTTACTCATAGGTCCTTCATAACTTCCTTGAATAGTTACTATAGGTCCTTCATAACTTCCTTGTATTGTTACTTATAGGTCCTTCATAACTTCCTTGTATTGTTACTTATAGGTCCTTCATAACTTCCTTGAATAGTTACTCATAGGTCCTTCATAACTTCCTTGTATTGTTACTTATAGGTCCTTCATAACTTCCTTGTATGGTTACTCATAGGTCCTTCATAACTTCCTTGTATTGTTACATATAGGTCCTTCATAACTTCCTTGTATTGTTACTTATAGGTCCTTCATAACTTCCTAGTGTGGTTACTTATAGGTCCCTCATAACTTCCTTGTATTGTTACTTATAGGTCCTTCATAACTTCCTTGTATGGTTACTTATAGGTCCCTCATAACTTCCTTGTATTGTTACTTATAGGTCCCTCATAACTTCCTTGTATGGTTACTCATAGGTCCTTCATAACTTCCTTGAATAGTTACTTATAGGTCCTTCATAACTTCCTTGTATTGTTACTTATAGGTCCTTCATAACTTCCTTGTATTGTTACTTATAGGTCCTTCATAACTTCCTTGAATAGTTACTCATAGGTCCTTCATAACGTCCTTGTATTGTTACTTATAGGTCCTTCATAACTTCCTTGTATGGTTACTCATAGGTCCTTCATAACTTCCTTGTATTGTTACTTATAGGTCCTTCATAACTTCCTTGTATGGTTACTCATAGGTCCTTCATAACTTCCTTGTATTGTTACTTATAGGTCCTTCATAACTTCCTTGTATTGTTACTTATAGGTCCCTCATAACTTCCTTGTATGGTTACTCATAGGTCCTTCATAACTTCCTTGTATTGTTACTTATAGGTCCTTCATAACTTCCTTGTATGGTTACTCATAGGTCCTTCATAACTTCCTAGTGTGGTTACTCATAGGTCCTTCATAACTTCCTTGAATAGTTACTTATAGGTCCTTCATAACTTCCTTGTATGGTTACTCATAGGTCCTTCATAACTTCCTTGTATGGTTACTCATAGGTCCTTCATAACTTCCTAGTGTGGTTACTCATAGGTCCTTCATAACTTCCTTGTATTGTTACTTATAGGTCCTTCATAACTTCCTTGTATGGTTACTTATAGGTCCTTCATAACTTCCTTGTATTGTTACTTATAGGTCCTTCATAACTTCCTTGTATTGTTACTTATAGGTCCTTCATAACTTCCTTGTATTGTTACTTATAGGTCCTTCATAACTTCCATGTATTGTTACTTATAGGTCCTTCATAACTTCCTTGTATGGTTACTTATAGGTCCTTCATAACTTCCTTGTATTGTTACTTATAGGTCCTTCATAACTTCCTTGTATTGTTACTTATAGGTCCTTCATAACTTCCTTGTATTGTTACTTATAGGTCCTTCATAACTTCCTTGTATGGTTACTTATAGGTCCTTCATAACTTCCTTGTATTGTTACTTATATGTCCTTCATAACTTCCTTGTATGGTTACTTATAGGTCCTTCATAACTTCCTTGTATGGTTACTTATAGGTCCTTCATAACTTCCTTGTATGGTTACTCACAGATCCTTCACATTTTTCTTGCACTATCGAGTGGGTTTGTTTTATTTTTATGTTCAGTTTAAGTCTACATTTCATAACTGTTCCACAATCAGAGTAGCTGAAAAAATAACTTGGATGACAATCATAGTGTTATCTTAGGTCCAATTCCTCTAGTCAAGATGTGGTCACTTTGATGTTGTATTCAAAGACAAACCTGACTTAGAGGGAAAGGTTTCTAAGCTGCTTCACCATGTCAAGTGGAAAGGAAAGGCTAGAAAAAATAACAATGATTATAAACACAGTGGAAAACACAGATATGTGAACACTGTGTGTGGCATGCTAGAAGTATGTTACATGTTATTCAGCATATGTCACACTTCCCTATAGGCTGCCTCCCAACCAGCGAACCAGGTGCTAAGTATTTAATGATCAACGGGGTCCCTGTCGTTATATCAGTATCTCGGCTCACTGGCCAATCACAAATAAGCCCACCAAAGATGTGAAGCAATGTGATTCATATGTGACATGTGAAATGACAAACTTGTCTGAGGCTGCTGGTCGTACACGGTGCATTCTCTGGCTCTTGCCTATTGCCTCTTTGTTCACCGTGTTGTACACTTGTTATTATATCACTGTACTTATTGTACATAGTGTAAATAATTGTAAATACCAACAAGTCATATACTGTTATTGAGTTCTGATTGCTCAACTTTGATACCATTACGACCAGGTACGCAGAAAATACTACACCTGTGTTTGTGATACTGAGTTTCCAGAGTTTATAAGATTTTTTAATAGAAAAAAAAACAATATTCAACATTAACCAACCATAATTTCAGCTATCAACTATCCATGTTTTGTTGATTTGTGTTAACTGTTATATGAGATGTGGTGACACAAATCATTGTTTATGTTAATTAGCGGGGAAGATTATTATGAAGTGTGTTGACAAGTAAATGAGTAAGGGTTATAAAACACCCAATGAATAGGAGGAAATCAGATTGTAAAGAAGGACGAGGAGAGAAACTACAAATCTCTGGATCAAGATCTCTGCACCGGGGGAGACACATACTTCAAAGTGACTAAACATAAAGAACTGTAGACAGATTGTTGAGACGATCACCAGTGTTCTCACTCTCACCAGGTCCACACTACACTCTCACCAGGTCCACACTACACTCTCCAGGTCCACACTACACTCTCCAGGTCCACACTACACTCTCCAGGTCCACACTACACTCACCAGGTCCACACTACACTCACCAGGTCCGCACTACACTCACCAGGTCCACACTACACTCTCCAGGTCCACACTACACTCACCAGGTCCACACTACACTCACCAGGTCCACACTACACTCTCCAGGTCCACACTACACTCACCAGGTCCACACTACACTCACCAGGTCCACACTACACTCACCAAGTCCACACTACACTCACCAGGTCCACACTACACTCACCAGGTCCACACTACACTCACCAAGTCCACACTACACTCACCAGGTCCACACTGCAGTCTCACCAGGTCCACACTACACTCACGAGGTCCACACTACACTCACCAGGTCCACACTACAGTCTCACCAGGTCCACACTACACTCACCAGGTCAGCACTACACTCTCCAGGTCCACACTACACTCTCCAGGTCCACACTACACTCACCAGGTCCACACTACACTCACCAGGTCCACACTACACTCTCCAGGTCCACACTACACTCACCAAGTCCACACTACACTCACCAGGTCCACACTACACTCACCAGGTCCACACTACACTCACCAGGTCCACACTACACTCACCAGGTCCACACTACACTCACCAAGTCCACACTACACTCACCAGGTCCACACTACACTCACCAGGTCCACACTACACTCACCAAGTCCCACTACACTCACCAGGTCCACACTGCAGTCTCACCAGGTCCACACTACACTCACGAGTCCACTCACTCACCAGGTCCACACTACAGTCTCACCAGGTCCACACTACACTCACCAGGTCAGCACTACACTCTCCAGGTCCACATACACTCTCCAGGTCCACACTACACTCACCAGGTCCACACTACACTCACCAGGTCCACTACACTCTCCAGGTCCACACTACACTCACCAAGTCCACACTACACTCACCAGGTCCACACTACACTCACCAGGTCCACACTACACTCACCAGGTCCACACTACACTCACCAGGTCCACACTACACTCTCCATCCTCCTGATTAAAATCAAAAGAATAATTAATATGGAGTTATAAGGATAAGTTTTGTGAGTTTGATGAAGATCTCGACAATTTACAATTCTAGATCCTCGCTCTTGCTTGATCCTCCCTCTTGCTTGATCCTCCCTCTTGCTTGATCCTCCCTCTTGCTTGATCCTCACTCTTGCTTGATCCTCCCTCTTGCTTGCAGGAATATCTCAACTTGAAATATAATATCTTTCAACCAAATACACTAAAATGAAGTAAATTTTGTGACATTAACTCACAGGAGCAGAAGTTTTTATATTAAACCCCAGGAGGAGGATATTCTTTGATATTAACCCCCTGTTGTTGTTTTTTAGTTTAATATCTTTATTATGCACCCCATACCCATGGTGTGGGTGGTAGTCAAAAGATTACAAAGGTACATAATGGGTCCAGGGACTGGGCCTCAGAGTTTTGATAGCTGAGCAAGTTACAAAGGTAATGAACTCATGTAGATCTGGTCACAATCATGACAAGTTACAGATTATAAAGGTATATAATGGGTCCAGAGACTAGGCCCCAAAGTTTTGATAGCTGAACAAGGTACAAAGGTGGAAAAATAAACACATAAGCAGTATAATGTGATCCTTTATTGACAACGTTTCGCCTACGCAGTGAGCTTTATCGAATCACAGACAGATCTACCTGGAAAATGAGTAACATGGAGATATATATAGGGTACAGTCAGGTGGAGAATGCTGGGTCAGGTGGAGAAAGCTGCATGTGACAGTCTTAAAAGTAGTGTGTTTATTTTTCCATTGTGTCGGTATTTTATACCATTTATTTCCAAGGTACAAAGGTAATGAATCATGTAAGTAAGTAAATTTACTTACTTACATAGTGTAAATAATTGTAAATACCAGCTTGTTATTATTTGGTGAAGGAAAGTGTTTATGGTTGCAATCATAAACAAATTATAAAGCAATGAGCAATTTACTAGTCTACACCCGGTCACAACTGTAATGAGGTATTGGTGCAAATATTAATTGCTGGGTCACACACACATACACACACATAAACACACATACACACACACACACACGTGTGTGTGTGGTAATGCTTTATTTACAGGGAGCAAAGTCAGGGTATTGTTCCAGAATGGTCTGTAATATACCACTGTGGATAAAATACTTTGACATATCTTGAACATTTCTGTGTGAGTTGTCTCTGAATTCGTTAATTTTATCGCACTCCAGTACATAATGACGCAGGGTGACAATAGTCCAACTGACAAAGTTTACATTTTGTTTGGTCTACATCTGGAAGTGGTGATTTAACCTGCCAAAGATACTTATAACCCAGCCGGAGGCGGGCGGTAGTGACATCCAAGAGTCTGCTTATTTTGTTGGATGCACCATAGACATGTGGCTCCTCCTGCATGATAGAATGATGGTAAATTAGACACATATGCAACACTTGGGTATCTTTATTGAGGAAACGTTTCGCCACACAGTGGGTTCATCAGTCCATACAAAGGAGAATCGTGAAGAACAGGAGGAGTGTGAGGTTGTCAGTCCCTCAATCTTGAGACGATGTTGTCAGTCCATCAATCTTGAATAGAATAACAGCATATGAGCAGAGGGAGCTTATATACTGTAGACAGGAGAGGTGCAGCAGTTGTAGGAGGTGTCACATTTGTTCAATGTGGAAGTAGGTCGTGCCCAAGGAATAGGCAAGCGAAGAAATCCCTGTATTAAGATACCAAGATGTTGCAGTGTCAGACAGGATGTGAATGAATGGTTCAGAGAACCGACGAGTTGGTAAATTAGACACATATGCAACACTTGGGTATCTTTATTGAGGAAACGTTTCGCCACACAGTGGCTTCATCAGTCCATTCAAGATTGATGGACTGACAACATCGTCTCAAGATTGAGGGGCCTGACAACCTCACACTCCTCCTGTTCTTCACGATTCTCCTTTGTATGGACTGATGAAGCCACTGTGTGGCGAAACGTTTCCTCAATAAAGATACCCAAGTGTTGCATATGTGTCTAATTTACCAACTCGTCGGTTCTCTGAACCATTCATTCACATCCTGTCTGACACTGCAACATCTTGGTATCTTAATACAGGGATTTCTTCGCTTGCCTATTCCTTGGGCACGACCTACTTCCACATTGAACACTCGAAACGTTTCCTCAATAAAGATACCCAAGTGTTGCATATGTGTCTAATTTACCAACTCGTCGGTTCTCTGAACCATTCATTCACATGATAGAATGATGATAGATGGAGTGACTGGTGTCAATCTCCCTGAGTCTAAAGTCAATAAAATTCAGTTGAAGTTCTTTTCTTATTATTGTTCTCAAACTGCTAACTGACAATCTCTGATTGATAGATAGAGTAAAGGTAGACTTTGGAAATAAATGGTATAAAATACCGACACAATGGAAAAATAAACACATAAGCAGTATAATGTGATCCTTTATTGACAACGTTTCGCCCACGCAGTGGGCTTTATTCAGGTAGATCTGTCTGTGACTCGATAAAGCCCACTGCGTGGGCGAAACGTTGTCAATAAAGGATCACATTATACTGCTTATGTGTTTATTTTTCCAAGGTAGACTTTATGAATCACTGAAGGGTAAATACAGTCCTGGTAAACTTTATAAATCCCTGATAAATTGATAAAGTCCTGGTGGACGAAACGTCTTGTCAGTAAACACAAGACTTCATTTATTGTCTTATTCACACATGTTGGTATATTTTACCACTGATTTGCATTTATGTGCGCGTATGTGTGATACAGAGAACTGAATGTGTTGGTGTATGTGTAGGCTGCATATGTGGAGATACGTAGATGTGGTTGTAAAAATGTGAGTGTGTACTCGTGTGGATCTTCGTTTAAGATGAAAATGCAAACTATAAATAACAAAAAAGAAAACTAATTAACACGTATAGCTTTTTTCACGGAGGTAAACAAATAGATAGACACACAGACACCAATATTCTTACAATAAAGTATTTACAAACACACTTACTTAACAAAATAATTGAGAATGATGTATTTACTATAAAAACATAAAGCAACATAAAAGGATTTCCAAAATTATTCTTAATTAGCCTCTCCTCGGTGGCTGAACTGTGTGGCAGGTTGGTCTGGTCTAGCTGGTGTACGGTCGTGGCTGTCTTGGTGGGTGTAATTACTGGACGCAGTTTTCTGTGTGTCACCTCCAGTAATTCCACCCACCTGGACAGTCTCTACCGTAGACCAGCTAGACAAGACCAAGTTTCCACCCAGCAAGGTCACTGGGGGTGGCAACCGCTGACTCTGGGGAAGTGGGGAAGGGAGTCTACCTGAGGTGACACAAGTGGACTCCTGGAGACACTGATCAAGGGAAGGCACCGCTGACCTTAGGTAAATGGGGAAAGGGATACATCCGGGAGCGAACGGGTGGATTCCTGGATACATGAACTTGGGGAAGGTTGTTGTTGAGGCTGACCTTGGGTAAGTGGGGAAGGGGAGACATCCGGCGGTAGACGGATGGATTCCTGGATACATGAACCTGGGGAAGGCAAGAATACCGCTGACTTTGGGGAAGTGGGGAAGGGAGTCCACCTGAGGTGACACAAGTGGACTCCTAGAGACACTGATCCGGGGAAGGCACCGCCGACCTAGGGTTAGTGGGGAAGGGAAGACATCCGGGAGCGAACGGATGGATTCCTGGATACATGAACTTGGGGAAGGTTGTTGTTGAGGCTGGCCTTGGGTAAGTGGGAAAGGGGAGACATCCGGGAGCGAACGGATGGATTCCTGGACACATGAACTTGGGGAAGGCAAGAATACAGGTTGGTGAGGCTGACCTTGGGGAAGTGAGGAAGGGAAAGCATCCGGAGGCGGACGGATGGATTCCTGAATACATGAACCTGGGGAAGGCTGAGGCTGGAAGGCAGAGTGAGAACACAGAGAGGCGAGGCTGACCTTAGGGAAGTGAGGAAGGGGAGACATCCGGGGGGCCCCGGATGGATTCCTGGACACACTGAACCTGGGGAAGGCAAGGGGGGGTGGACCTTAAAAACGAACCACTGGCCTCCACGTGGCAAAGGGCTGGTAACTCAGAAATAACTCTGAGGCTGACAGTGGTCGCAAATAAAATTTTTTTTATTATTAATTGTTATTTTTATTTTAATTTTTTAATTTGGATTTAAAAGGGGTTTTTAACCTCCCAAACAAATAGCCTCCTGACAGTATACGGTGGTGTTTTCCCACCCCTTACAGAGTCATGGTTTTATGTCTTTTTTTTTTGTACATTCTTTGTGTTATTATTTTACTTTTTTGGGTTTTTACTGTACTTTCTTTGTTATTACTGTACTTTTTGTGTTTTACTTTTACTTCTTTTTTATTTACTTTACTTTTTCTGTGTTATTTTTACTGTACTTTTTTGTGTTACTGTACTGGTCTTTGTGTTATGTACTTTTTGGGGGTTTGTACTGTACTTTCTGTGTTATGTACTGTAC
>WNWK01040753.1:0-16810 GCA_009830355.1 Cherax destructor
GATAACCCAAAAATTCCAGGCAAAGTGCTATACAATGCTTGTAGATATAAGACATAATAAGCACGACTGGCAAGTAATACGCATCGTCACTTCTGCATCATGTATAATACCTGTTGGCTTACGAACCACACTCTGAGACTGAGACTAGCAGACGGAAAGACACACACAGACAGACAGAAAGACAGATAAGCAGAGTTAGACAGACATAAGCAGAGCTAGACAAACAGACAGATACAGACAGATAGACAGACAGACAGACAGACAGATAGACAGACAGACAGATAGACAGACAGACAGACAGATAGACATTGAAAAAGGGAGGGTTCCCTCCAGCACTGCTGACATTTATCAAATGTCACTGGGCTGTCAAGAGTTATCTGACACTTGTCAACACACCATTCTTCAAGGAGTTTCATATACTCCAGGCACACAGGCAGACAGAAAGACAGATAAGCAGAGCTAGACAGATACAGACAGATAGACAGACAGATAGACAGACAGACAGATAGATAGATAGACAGACAGACAGACAGATAGATACAGAGTGAAAAAGCAAGGGTTCCCTGCACACATTCATTCATCAATGTCACTGCCTTATAAGTAGTTATCTGACAATTGTCATAACACCATTCTTCAAGGAGTTTCATATATACTCCAGGATGTCTAAAACATTGCTGGGACCTATAAATACTTCGTATATATTTATAGACAATAGTAAATGGCCAAGGCAGGTGAAAATCTTCACCTGTTGGTCTGATTGTGACTATTTGAGTACTATTTCAGTACATAATATTTGTGTTAGAACAAAGATTGGCTATGAAATCACAAGAACTATTGTAAATTGTAATTATCAGAACATAAAAATTATATAAATTAAAATAAAAACTAGAAAAAAAAGTATATCGGCAATACTTCTGCAAGCGGCAGGACTTGATATTGCCGTCAGGTGAGCATCCAGCACCAACTTGGCGGGCTTATATCTCGGCAAGTACTGACCCTATTTTTTTTTTAGCCTATCCTGTTTATAAAAATGCGCTCTTCATTTTAATTTTTTTTTTTTTTTTTTTTTTTTAAAAATATTCGGAGCAGTACACAGGTGAACGTATATCTACGTGTGGACAGTTTAAGGGTTAAAGTGCCCTAGAGTGATAAAATGCATATACAGTACACTCATTACTTACCTTAAAAATTTTGTAGTCTTAATGTAGAGTGAGAGGTGAGTAAACAAGATAAGTAGTACACGAGAGTGTAGAAGGTTCGTGAGTTTTGTAAACAAACCATTTGTTGTTACCAGCCTGGACATGAATGGTTTATGTCCACTCCGTCAAGCTGACTGGAAAAACATCTCACATTTATGTTAATTTATATGTTTATATAAATTGAAAGAATTTGAGGTAAGACAGAGAGTAGGATTGCAGATGAGCAAGGAGGCTTTAGAGTGGGTAGGGGATGTGTAGATCAAGTGTTTACAGTGAAGCATATATGTGAACAGTATTTAGATAAAGGTAGAAGTTTTTATTGCATTTATGGATTTAGAAAGGCATATGATAGAGTGGATAGGGAGCAATGTGGCAAATGTTGCAAGTGTATGGAATAGGTAGTAAGTTATGAAGGCTGTAAGAGTTTTTATGAGGATAGTGAGGCTCAGGTTAGGGTGTGTAGGAGAGAGGAGATTACTTCCCGGTAAAAGTAGGTCTTAGACAGGGATGTGTAATGTCACCATGGTTGTTTAATATATTTATAGATGGTGTTGTAAAGAAGTAAATGCTAGGGTGTTGGGGAGAGGGTGGGATTAAATTATGGAGAATTAAATGCAAAATGGGAGTTGACACAGTTACTTTTTGCTGATGATACTGTGCTCATAGGAGATTCTAAAGAAAAGTTGCAAGGTTAGTGGACGAGTTTGGGAGAGAGTGTAAAGGTAGAAAGTTAAAAGTGAACATAGATAAGAGTAAGGTGATGAGGGTATCAAACGATTTAAATAAAGAAAATTGGATATCACATTGGAGAGGGATTATGGAAGAAGTAAATTTTTTTTTTTTTTTTTTTTTTAACACATGGCGATTCCACCAAGGGAGGGTGGCCCGAAAAGAAAACTTTCATCATCATTCACTCCATCACTGTCTTGCCAGAAGGGTGCTTTACACTACAGTTATAAAACTGCAACATTAACACCCTCCTTCAGAGTGCCGGCACTGTACTTCCCATCTCCAGAACTCAAGTCCGGCCCTGCGTTTCCCTGAATCCCTTCATAAATGTTACTTTGCTCACACTCCAACAGCACGTCAAGTATTAAAAACCATATGCCTCCATTCACTCCTATCAAATACGCTCACACATGCTTGCTGGAAGTCAAGCCCCTCGCACACAAAACTTCCTTTACCCCTCCCTCCAACCTTTCCTAGGCCGACCCCTACCCCGCCTTCCCTCCACTACAGATTTATACACTCTCGAAGTCACTCTGTCTCGTTCCATTCTCTCTATGTCCAAACCACCTCAAAACCCCTCCTCAGCTCTCTGGACAATCGTTTTGGTAATCCCGCACCTCCTCCTAATTTCCAAACTCCGAATTCTCTGCATTATATTCACACCACACATTGACCTCAGACATGACATCTCCACTGCCTCCAGCCTTCTCCTCGTTGCAACATTCATCACCCATGCTTCACACCCATATAAGAGCGTTGGTATAACTATACTCTCATACATTCCCCTCTTTACTTCCATGGACAAGGTTCTTTGTCTCCACAGACCAAGTGCTCCCCTCACCCTTTTCCCCTCATCAATTCTATGATTCACCTCATCCTTCATAGACCCATCCGCCGACATGTCCACTCCCAAATATCTGAATACATTCACCTCCTCATACTCTCTCCCTCCAATCTGATATCCAATCTTTCGTCACCTATTCTTTTTGTTATCCTCATCACCTTACTCTTCCTATATTCACTTTCAATTTTCTTCTTTTACACCCCTACCAAATTCATCCACCAACCTCTGCAGCTTCTCTTCAGAATCTCCCAAAACACAGTGTCATCAGCAAAAGCAACTGTGACAACTCCACTTTGTATTTGCCTTTTTTCTTTTAGCCCAACACCTCTTGCCAAGACCCTCGCATTCACTTCTCTTACAACCCCATCTATAAATATATTGAACAACCACGGTGACATCACACATCCTTGTCTAAGGCCCACTTTTACTGGGAAATAGTCCCCCTTCCCTCCTACACACTCTAACCTGAGTCTCACTATCCTCATAAAAACTCTTCACTGCTTTCAGTAACCTTCCTCCTATTCCATACACCTGCAACATCTGCCACATTGCCCCCTATCTACCCCTATCATACGCCTTTTCCAAATCCATAAATGCCACAAAAACATCTTTACCCTATCCAAATACTGTTCACCTATATGTTTCACTGTAAACACTTGGTCTACACCCCTACCTTTCCTAAAAACCCCTTGTTCATCTGCTATCCTGCTTTCTGTTTTACTCTTAATTCTTTCAATAATAACTCTACCATACACTTTACCAGGTACACTCAACAGACTTATTCCCTTAATTTTTGCACTCTCTTTTGTCCCCTTTGCCTTTATACAAAGGAACAATACACGCTCTCTGCCAATCCCCAGGTACCTTACCCTCTTCCATACATTTATTAAATAATAGCACCAACCACTCCAAAATTATATCCCCACCTGCTTTTAACATTTCTATCTTTATCCCATCAATCCCAGCTGCCTTACCCTTTCATTCTACCCACTGCCTCACGAACTTCCCCTACACCACAACTGGCTCTTCCACACTCCTACAAGATGTTATTCCTCCTTGCCCTACACACGAAAACACAGCTTCCTGTCTTCATCAACATTTAACAAATCCTCAAAATATTCTCTCCATCTTCCCGATACCTCTAACTCTCCATTTAATAACTCTCCTCTCCTATTTTTAACTGTCAAATCCATTTGTTCTCTAGGCTTCCTCAACTTATTAATCTCATTCCAAAACTTTTTCTTATTTTCAACAAAATTTGCTGATAACATCTCACCCACTCTCTCATCTGCTCTCTTTTTACATTGCTTCACCACTCTTTTAACCTCTCTTTTTCTCTCCATATACTCTTCCCTCCTTGCATCACTTCTACTTCAGATATTTGGGAGTTGACGTGTCAGCGGATGGGTTTATGAAGGATGAGGTTAACCATAGAATTGATGAAGGAAAAAAGGTGAGTGGTGCATTGAGGTATCTGTGGAGACAAAAAACGTTATCCATGGAGGCAAAGAAGGGAATGTACGAAAGTATAGTGGTACCAACACTCTTATATGGGTGTGAAGCATGGGTTGCAAATGCTGCAGCGAGGAGGAGGCTGGAGGCAGTGGAGATGTCCTGTCTAAGGGCAATGTGTGGTGTAAATATTATGTAGAAAATTTGGAATGTGGAAATTAGGAGAAGGTGTGGAGTTACTAAAAGTATTTGTCAGAGGGCTGAAGAGGGGTTGTTGAGGTGGTTTGGTCATTTAGAGAGAATGGATCAAAGTAGAATGACTTGAGAGCGTATAAATCTGTAGGGGAAGGAAGGCGGGGGGTCGTCCTAGAAAAGGTTGGAGGGAAGGGGTAAAGGAGGTATTGTGGGCGAGGGGCTTGGACTTCCAGCAAGCATGTGTGAGCGTGTTAGATAGGAGTGAATGGAGACGAATGGTTTTTGGGACATGACGATCTGTTGGAGTGTGAGCAGGGTAACATTTTGTGAAGGGATTCAGGGAAACCAGTTAATTGATTTAATTGGACTTGAGTACTGGAAATGGGAAGTACAATGCCTGCACTTTAAAGGAGGGGTCTGGGATAGTGACAGCTGGGAGGGACAATTCTCAGCTGTCGTATCTGAGCTCCTCTGCAAAGACAGTGATTATGTATGAGTGTGGTGAAAGTGTTGAATGATGATGAAAGTATTTTCTTTTTGGGGATTTTCTTTCTTTTTGGGTCACCCTGCCTCGGTGGGAGACGGCCGACTTGAAAAAAAAAAATATATATATATTACATAGCTTGTTTATTATATAATTTTGAAAAAAATATCATAGATGGATTAAGCAAAATGTCTATATTAACGTTTTATATGCCTCAGAGTGATTATTATTGTGTTATTATTATCATTATTAATATGGCATCTTCAAGACTAATAACTCACTCTTAGTGTGTTATTAGCTAAGTTCAGTGACAATGTAGCATTAAAAGTGTAGCAATTAAGCGATAGAAAAAGGACGAAATGAAATAAACTCCTGACAGCATAAGCCACTCTCCCTGTCTTCTGCAAGGTATGTAAATGGTGTACGTACACCTGTTCATTTGTACATTATGGTTTTCTTATGAAAGAAGTGATCTAATGCAGTTAGCATAGCAAACTCCATTTTCTCTTATACTAACACTTCTGAAGGAGGAAAGAATGGGAAGACGCTTTCATACCTGGAGCAAGAATGCCCGCCACCACATACGTAATGACATACATTTTTTATTCATTCTAAAGTGTATATCAGGTTTTTATGTTACGTACAGTGGACCCTTGAAAATCGTGATTAATCCGTTCCTGAGAGGCCGCCTATTTTCAAAACCATTTTCCCCATAAGAAATAATGTAAATCAAATTAAACCATTCCAGACACCCAAAAGTATGTAAAAAAAAAAATTTTTACACATTAAATATACATTTATCTACACACAAAACAATGAGATATATACTGTACATAGTATAAAATAGTAATAAATTGACACTTACCTTTATTGAAGAGTTGTTGATGTGTGGAAGAAGGAAGGAGGGGAGAAGGTGGTGGTGGTGTTGCTAGTGTTCGGAAGGGGAATTCCCTTCCATTAACACTTCAGGTACCAAGTCTTTTTCTGGGGTTACTTCCCTTCTTTGTTTTTTAATGGTACTAGGACCAGGTTGAGAGTCACTGGATTCCTTTCTTGCAAAATAACTGTCCAGAAAGGTCTGTTTCTGGCAGTTCTTTAAAATGTCCCTAAAATGTGACAAGACAGTGTCATTGAACATGTCACATACACGGCCTGCAACAGCTTTGTCAGGGTGATGCTCCTCCACAAATTTTTCCATCCTAGTCCACATTGTACACATCTCCTTAATCTCTGAAGAAAGCAACTTCTTCCTTCTCCCTTCCTCCTCCTCTGAAGCAATTTCCTGAGCTTTGGTCTGTTGTTCTTGCAGTTGAAGGTCTTGCAGCTCTTCAGTGGTTAGTTTTTCATCGTGGTCCACCAGCAACTCTTCCACATCCTCACCACTAACCTCCATCCCCAATTCCACAATTTTTTCCACAACTGGCATAGGGCTGTCAGAGTCATTCCCAAACCCTTCAAAATCCCTCTTTTCAACACAATCTGGCCACAGTGGTCTCCAAGCAGAGTTCATTGTTCTGGGAGTCACTTCCTGCCAAGCCTTACCTATAAGGCGTATGCAATGCACGATATTGAAGTGATCTTTCCAGAACTCTCTTAGGGTCAAAGTACTGCCTGAGGTTATGTCAAAACACCTTTGAAAGATTGCTCTGGTGTAGTTTTTTTTGAAGTTTCAAATGACCTGCTGGTCCATGGGCTGGAGGAGAGGAGTGGTATTAGGGGGCAAGAACTTCACTTTGATGAACTTAAAATCCTTTACCATTTCCTCTTCCATGTCTGGAGGATGACCAGGAGCATTGTCCATTACCAGGAGGCACTTAAGTGGCAATTTATTTTCCAGGAAGTATTTCTTCACACTGGGGCCAAACACTTCATTGAACCAATCAAGGAAAATGTCCCTGGTGACCCATGCCTTACTGTTAGCCTTCCAAAACACACACAAATTAGCCTTGGCAACACTGTACTTCTTGAACACTCTGGGATTTTCAGAGTGATAAACGAGTAAAGGCTTCACTTTGAAATCACCACTAGCATTGCCACACAACATGAGAGTTAGCCTGTCTTTCATAGGCTTGTGTGCTCGCAGTGCCTTTTCCTCCTGAGTAATGTAGGTCCTCTTTGGCATTTTCTTCCAAAAGAGGCCTGTTTCATCACAATTGAACACTTGTTGGGGTTTGAATTGTTCAGACTCTATGTACCCCTTGAATTCATGGACAAATTTTTCAGCCGCACATTTGTCAGAACTTGCAGCCTCTCCATGCCTTACTTCTCTTCTTGAAATTTTCGTCGAACCAGCCTTTGCTGGCTATGAATTCATTAACATCAGCACTCATTCCAGGACTTTTCTTTATGAGATTGTCAAGCAACTGCTTTGCCTTTTCGCAAATTATTGACTGCGTAACACTATCTCCTGCTAACTCTTTTTGTCTGATCCACAAAAGCAACAACTTCTCAACTTCTTCGATTCTTTGCGATCTCATTTTCGATAGCATATTCACCCCTTTCGCAACATCAGCTTCCTTGATTTCCTTTTTCTTCAACAAGATGGAAGTGATGGTTGAATGGGCCTTCCTATACATCCTGGAAAGATCAGCCACATGTACACCACTTTCATATTTTTCTATGATCTCTTTCTTAACTTCTATTGTGTTTCGCACTTTCTTTGCCACAGGGCTGGCACTAGGAGCTTTCTTTGGGCCCATGGTAGCTTATTTAGCAGTTGCAAGCACTAAAACGAATGAAATATTGACAAAATGTATGGTATGAATGCGTAGGTGGTGGCATGGGTGGTGGTCACTCGCTGGTAAACAATGGCACACTGACGCTCAATGTGTTTATGTGCCCAGGCGGCAGGGAGGCCACGCGAACGCGTTTCAGACGACCGGTGATTTTCAAGGAAATGGACGATTTTCAAGTTGACTTTTTGCCGAAAAAAGTGGATGATTTTCAAATTCGCCGATTCTCAAGGGAGACGATTTTCAAAGGTCCACTGTATTTATATTGTTTATTATGTCATATTAGATGAATTGTGATAGATAAATAAGCCATAGAGTTGATAATAGCATCGTATTGAAGTACAGTGGACCCCCGAGTAACGAACACCCCGGAAATCGTACAATTATGTAAGTATAATATTGTAAGTGCTTGTGGAAGTGTATTTTTGGGGGTCTGAAATAGACTAACCTATGTGACATTATTCCTTAACTGAGTAAATTCGTTCGGTAATGGCACTTAAGCAGGCTTCTGGAATGAAGTTTTTACGTTACTCGGGGGTCCACTGTACTACTATTTTGTCATGCCTCCTGACAGCAGGAACAGATTAATTGGTTTCTTATGGGAAATATTGCTTCAACTTTAGGACGTTTCGACTTTAGGACTAGCTCCTGGAACGAATTAAGTTCTAAACTCGAGGTATCACTGTACATATTGTATAAAAACATATTAAAACATAAAAAAAAACATACCACGGGTGGGGTTCGAACCCGCGGTCAGAGAGTCTCAGAACTCAAGACCGTCGCGTAAGCCACTGGGCCAGCTAGCTTAATAAGATTCATCTAACTAGGTATATTTCTACACTATAGGAAGGTTAGCATAGGCACCACTGTGTCTACAAATGCAAGTTTTTACAGACGAATCTCCAGCTAGCATGGCCGTGACGAACTCTAGCTCAAGTCCCCTTCAAAGCCGTCAACATGACTCACGAAATCGTAATGACACGATTGCAAACAAACCATACCACAGGTGGGGTTCGAACCCGCGGTCAGAGAGTCTCAGAACTCCAGACTGTCGCGTAAGCCACTGGGCCAGCTAGCTTAATAAGATTCATCCAACTAGGTATACAGTGGTACCCCGACTTACGATATTTTTTCATTCCAGAATGCTGTTCAAGTGCCATTACCAAACGAATTTATCTCCATAAGAAATGATGTAAAATAGACTAGTCCTTTTAGACCCCCAAAATTACACTTACAAAAGCATTTAAAAAAATCAACTTACATAAAAGGGTGTGTTTGGGGACCATCGTAAGTCGGGGTACCACTGTATTTCTACACCATAGGAGTTCTGAGACTCTCTGACCGCGGGTTTGAACCCCACCCGTTGTATGGTTTGTTTGCAATCGTGTCATTACGATTTCATGAGTCATTAAAACATAGTAGAGAATGTAAAGAAATAAGCTAGTTATAGAATGTATAAATTACGTATACACACTTACCTTGGAGCAGATGCTGGCAGAGGTTGAGGGTGGTGGAAGATAGGCAGGGCGGTGTATGTTGTCAGTGGCCATATAAACCTCCAACAATATTGGAGGATTTAGTTTTGTTTTTGTCTATTGCTTAACCCTTTGACTGTCGCAACCCTCAATTCTGAGTGCCATTCTGTTGTCGCAAAATATTCAAAAAAGAAAAAAAATGAATTTTTCTTATCAAAATGTTAAGATTATTTTTCTGATTGTTTTTATCCTAAAAACAGATTTTTGCCATCAATACTTACCGAGATATGGAGCCGCGTATGGCAACAGCGGCGACTGCCGCTCACTCAGTAAACATTTGTTTACTTCCATTCGTAGATTTCTTGTTTTTTCACTATTTTCTTTTTTTACGTAACTTATGTGGCCTGTGAAACCAAGGTAAGGTGCAATGTATATATATACATTCGTTGTATGCAACACAATAATAGCATAAACATTAGTATCTTTATATTGTTTACAAAACTTGTTTACACAAACCAACAATACAAAAAAAATCTTTATTACTATTGTTCTATAATATATATACAAATGTGCAGTCACTGGACATGTTCATAGACGTTCTGCAGCTTGTGGAACTCTTTGAAACATGGTTCCATGCACAGTGGTGTTTTACATTCCTTACACATAAAACGAGTGTCTCTGCATTTTTGTGGGCGTTTTTTTGTATATACACAGACAAAACATCTCTTCTGAGCAGTTTCCTTCAAAGTAGCAGCAAGCAGTTGTGTTAGGTAGTTATCCTAGGTTGATGGTCGTCTGGGTCGTCATTCCTTCCTTCCTTCCTTCCTACATTCCTTCCTTCCTACATTCCTTCCTTCCTACATTCCTTTCTTCCTTTCATCTCGTCCTTCCTTTATTCCTTCCAACTGGTTTCTATATATACGCATATATAATCACTGGACACTTCATAGAATTGCTATTAGCTTCTGGAAGCTGGTTGTTGTTTCTGGGTCGTCATTCCTTCCTACCTTCCTGCCTACCTTCCTTCCTTCCTGCCTGCCTTCCTTCCTGCCTTCCTTCCTTCCTGCCTTCCTTCCTGCCTTCCTTCCTACCTTCCTTTCTACCTTCCCTCCTGCCTTCCTTCCTGCATTCCTTCCTACCTTCCTTCCAACCTTCCTTCCTACATGCCTTCCTACATTCCTTCCTTCCTTCCTACATTCCTTCCTTCCTACATTCCTACCTTCCTTTCATACCGTCCTTCCTTTCTTTCATCTCCTTCCTTGATTCCTTCTGGTTTCTATATATACGCATATATAGTCACTGGACACTTCATAGAACTGATAATAGCTTCTGGAAGCTGATTGTTGTGAGTGTGTGGACTTATAAATATGCTGAGTCAGGGTGCGGCTGCTGTCAAAATGACATATTATACCACCACTCACCACCCTCACTGCCTGTCAACACCCATGGGGTCCCATGCTCTTCTTCCCCACAGTCCTTCCTACCTACTCACGTACCTACTTACGTACCTACTTACGTACCTACTTATGTACCTACTTATGTACCTACTTCGTCCTCTTACCTCTTGCCTTACCTCTTGCTACCTGCTTACCTCTTAGCTTACCTCTTGCTTACCTCCTTACGTGCCTGCCTTGCCTCCTCACTTGCCTCCTCTTACTTACCTACCTACTTACTTACCTACCTACTTACTTACCTACCAACCTATTACTATTGTTCTATATATATACACATATATAATGACTGGACACTTTCCATCAACTTCCCTTAGCGCTTGAAGCTGTGTGTGTGGACATCTAAATTTGCTGAGTCAGGGTAAGCTAGCTGTCAAAATGACATATTATACCATTACTCACCACACACACTGCTGTCAACCTGTCAACACAAAAGGGGACCCATGTCTTCCCCACAACCTCCTTCCTAGCTTCCTTTCTTCCTTCATTCCTTTCTTACTTATTTCCTTCCTTCCTTCTTCTTGTCTCTTCCTTCCTTCCTCTTTCTTCATTCATTCCTTCCTTTTTTTTGTCCTTCCTTTCTTACTTCTTTTGTTCCTTCCTTCCTCTCATCTCTCCTTCCTTTCTTTCTTTCTTCTTTTGTTCCTTCCTTCCTCTCATCTCTCCTTCCTTTCATCTCTTCTTTCCTTCCTTCCTTCTTTCCTTTCATCTCTTCTTTCCTTCCTTTCATCTCTTCTTTCCTTCCTTCCTTCCTCTCATCCCTTCCTTCCTTCCTTACTTTCTTTCTTTTTTCCTACCTTCTGGTATCCTGGGCATTGCTTTTGGTCACAAACTCCACAAAACCATGAAATTTATCTTCAGAGACACTTCCATCTGTGTTAGAGCTATCATTGAGGATGAGAACAGTCCCAGATGCGCCTAGGAGTCAAATAATTCTTACTGCTAGGCATGCTGAACAAGGACTACTGAAATGGCATTCCCACAATGCACCACTGGCTGCCCGATTTTTTTTATACTGCGCACACTGACCACACAGACCCATTCTCTCACATGTAGGCCTACCAGCTTTCTCCTGTTTGATTTGAGGCCGCTAGAATTTAGGCGTATAGATACGTCCGAAACAGTGGCTCGTAAGACTTATACAGTGGACCCTCGGTTAACGAATACCCCGGAAATCGTGCAATTATGTAAGTATAATTTTGTAAGTTCTTGTGGAAGTATATTTTTGGGGGTCTGAAATAGACTAACCTACGTGAAATTTTTCCTTAAGGGAGTAAATTCGTTCGGTAATGGCACTTGAGCAGACTTCAGGAGTGAAGTTTTTACGAAACTCGGGGGTCCACTGTATATACGACACGAAACAGTCAAAGGGTTAACTCACTTGCTACACTCTTAACCCTTTGAGGGTTGGTCGTGTACATGTACATCATAACAGCTGGGGTCGGTCACATACTTATACGAGTAAATTCTAGCACCTTCAAATCGGGCAGGAGAAAGCTGGCAGGCCTTCATGTGAGAGAATGGGTCTGCGTGGTGAGTGTGCGCAGTAGGAAAAAAATCTTGGCACCCGCATTGCATTGTGGGAACGCCGTTTCAGTATGCCTTGTTTACCATGCCTCGCGATAAGAAGCTCCTCACTCCCCAGTGAATTGGGACTCATATTTTCCCAAGTGACAGTTCTAACACAGATGAATTTCATGATTTTGAGGAGTTTGTGACCAAAAGCAATGCACAGGAAGGAAGGAAGGAAGGTAGGTAGGAGGGAGGGAAGGTAGGTAGGAAGGAAGGATGACCCAGATGACCATCAACCTAGGATAACCCAAAAAAGTCAGACAGTGATTTATTTCCATGTGGGTTGGTGGGGTGGGGAAGGCATGTGTATTGTGGAAGGCAGTGTGGGGTAGTGAGTGAGGATATAATGTGTCATTGTGACACTAGCCACGCCGGTGACTCAGCATATTTGCAAGTCCACCCACACACAACTACAGAAGCTCTAGTAGTTCTGGGAATGTGTCCAGTGTCTCTATATGTATATATACAGTGGACCCCCGGTTTTCATAGTCATATGAGTTCGTAAAATTCGAAATTAGTAACATTTTTTCGTAAAAATATTGGTTCGGTGATCGTAGATCCGTTCAGAATTAGTAATTCGTCCCAGATGCGTACGTGTAGCCCGCACGGTCCAACTCTCCATTCAGAGTTGGTGTGCCAGTACCAGCCAGTACCAGTGAGTGACTGTCACCCACGCATTCATACCATACATTTTTTCATTATTCCATTGTTTTTAGTGCTTGTAACTACTAAATAAGCCACCATGGGCCCAAAGAAAGCTCCTAGTGCCAGCCCTTTGGTAAAGGGCTGAGAGGGGAGAATGTGTCTTCTTAAGTGATTCAGTGATTCTACGATATGTTATGATACTAAAGCAGCAGGAGTTGATAAAGGCTTTAGTGCCAGCCAGGGATAAAGTGTAGCATTGACAGTGTAGCAAGTAAGTTAAGCCATTAATCTATAGAAAAATGACTTCTTCTTCATTGGGTTTATCAGGGCCAATGACAGCATAAGCCGTATCGAGCCCGACTTCTCGATGGTACGAGGAAGATTTGTTGCCCAAGGCTGGGCGATGAAAGAAAAGGAACAAAAGTTCCTTTGGAATTAGATATAGAAACTTGAAAGTTTCCGATTAGGTCTGGTGGACCCCCTTGCCAAGCCCCAGCAAAGCGGGACCCCCACACCCCCACCTGAGTACAGTAACCGGCTTCCCACCAAAGACCGTTAAATAATTATCCGCAGAGCGGAAAAAATGGAGCTGGCTAAAAGTAAGCCGATGAACAGGTGCCCCTCCTGTAGTGCCCGGCGGGCAAAATAGATGAGGACAAGCATCCCAGAGAGAACGGGGGAAATTTGTCATTGATACTCAGGCGAGAGAGAGACGTCCACACCCGATGAAAGCTGGCGCAGAAGTCCTAGAAAAATGAAGACAAGAAACTTAACTCCTCCATTGTTGTTTGAGGTATAGGGCGACTGACAACACTGCCGTCTGCTGCTGCTGTCATTCACCACCACTATGTAAGGCTTATCTTTCAGTGGCCCTTATACAACCAACAACAAACAACACAACACCAGTCCTCACATTCGTAATGACATATTTTATTCATTCTAGAGTACAGTGGACCCACGAGTTACGTACACCCCGGAAATCGTACAATTATGTAAGTACAGTGGTAGCTCGGTTAACGATGGTCCCCCTTTTATGTAAGTTTACTTTTTTAAATGCTTTTGTAAGTGTATTTTTGGGGGTCTAAAAGGACTAGTCTATTTTTAATTATTCCTTATGGGGATAAATTCGTTTGGTAATGGCACTTGAACAGCATTCTGGAACGAAAAAATATCATTAACCGAGGTGCCACTGTATAATATTGTAAGTGCTTGTGGAAGTGTATTTTTGGGGGTCTGAAATAGACTAACCTAAGTGACATTATTTCTTAAGGGAGTAAATTCATTTGGTAATGGCACTTGAGCAGGATTCTGGAATGAAGTTTTTACGATACTCGGGGGTCCACTGTATATGTTATGTTTCTATGTTATTAATCTTGTTTATTATGTCATATTTGATGAATTGTGACAGATAAATAAGCCATAGAGTTGATATTAGTGTCATAATGAAGGACTATCTTGTCCTGTCCCCAAACACACACCCCTGTAGCCAGCACAATTCCAAACATACGCCAGAAATAGAACTCTCTGGAACAATTTTTTGAGCGACTGGGGTCCAGTGACTCTCAAGCTGGTCCTACTGCCATTAAAAAATAAAGAAGGGAAGTAACCCAAGAAAAGAACTTGGTACCTGAAGTCTTAATGGAAGGGGATTCCCCTTCTAAACACTGGCAACTCCTCCTTCCTCTCCCCTCCTTCCATCTTCCACACATTAACAACTCTTCAATAAAGGTAAGTGTCAAATTATTACTGTTTTATACTTCATGTCTCATTGTTTTCTGTGTAATTTAATGTAAAAACAAAATTTATTTTAATACTTTTGGGTGTCTGAAACAGATTAACCCTTTTAGGGTTATTGACGTACTAGTATGGCTTACGCCCTGGGGTTATTGACGTACTAGTACGCCTAAATTCTAGCGCCCTCAAATCAAGCAAAAACAGGCTGTTAGGCCTAGATGTGATAGAATGGGTCTGTGTGGTCAGTGTGTACAGTATAAAAAAATTCCTTATTTGATAGAATGGAAGATATATTACAGAAATAGAGATGATTTTGATTGGTTTGACAATGACAAGTAGTACCTTGAAATTGAGCTCAAAGTAGCGAAAATTTTCGATTTTTGACGATGTTCAAGATTAAACAAATCTCGCCATGCGTCCAATACACATCAACTGGCGAGTCTAATATCCATGCACAAGTGCTCTGATATTGTTTATACCATTTTTACAATGATGCAGTTGTATACATAACAATAAATCTTCTATTTTTTTGTGAGAATAAAAATTCAAAATGATAAGCAAAAGTAATGTAAGAGGGACCTGGAAACGTGACTAATAAACAGAGAAGATGTTATTTTAGTGCCAGGAATGTCTGCCTTGTTTATTCTGAACCCTATTTTGAAATTGACATCGTTTGAAATTTGTGTGAAATTGGCCAAATTGCCATTTTCTGACCACTATTTTGGGTAGTTGTAATTGGTAAATTTGCGGTTTCTTGTACTCAATCGATAGAAAAAATGGAGTTCTAGCGAAATGGCTATAATTTTAGTAGACTGAAACATTGGAATTTGCCGAAAATAGGGCTCAAAGTGGGCGAAATCGCCGATGCGTAAATGTCATCCATACCGATAACTTCGCGAAAGCATAATTCCATTAGTTTTCGATCAAATTTCATAATTCCATTAGTTTTCGATCAAATTTCATAATTTTTGTTGCGTTATGATCAGTAAAAAGATTCTCTATCATTTCATAAGAAAAAATATTTTTTTTTTTAAATTCTTGGACCTTGAGAACGAGTTTCGGAGACCCCCCTTGGACCCTGAAAGGGTTAATTGAATTTCCATTATTTCTTAATAATAATAATAATAATAATAATAATAATAATAATACTTTATTGAGATATGATACAATGATACTTGGTTGGGTAGACAAGATACATAGTTATTGATGATATGTACATGCCAAAAGCCCCTAATATGCTGTGCATTGCGGGCATTCTTAGGACTACTTAATTATAGACTACATGGTAAAAAGTTATGGTTGATAATTTATAAAATAAGTATAATTGCGTATCTAAGTTATAAAGTTTGATTATAAGTTGAACATATATTAGTTGCAGCAATGCAACTAATTGAGTGAGATAACAATTTAAAACATATCAATTAATTGCAGCAATGCAACTAATTGTGTGAGATAACAATTTAAAACAATTAATTGCATTGCAGTTACAGTTTATGTGGTCATTATAATGTAAATGTTATGGAGATAGTTAGCTTAGTATGTATTATTCATAACAGGTTTTTACATTTAAGTGATTAGTCAGGTTTTTACAGTAAGTGATTTTTCTACTTTGTTGAGAATGTTTGATATTGAGCACTTAGGTTTGGGTGAGAAGATAGTTTTTTAGCATCGTTTTGAATTGGGGTAAAGGCAGGGTTTCTTTGGCTATGACAGGTAATGAATTCCAAATTTTCGTGCCATTTACATGCATTGAGTTTTTACATAGTGTTAGATGGACACAGGGAACATTGAGGAGTGATGTGTGTCTAGTGTTATGGTCATGTGTCCTGTTAAAATTGGTAAGGAGAAGTTTGAGTGGTGGGTTAATATTTGCATAGAGTGTTCTATGTATGTAATAGGCACAATAAAAAGTATGGATGTCTTGTATGGTGAGTAAGTTTAGGTTTTTGAATATTGGTGGAGTATGTTGTCTGGAGTGTGAATGTGTTATTATTCTAACTGCTGCTTTTTGTTGTGTTATTAGTGGTCTGAGATGAGTTATTGATGTAGAGCCCCATGTGCAGATTCCATAGGTGAGGTAAGGGTAAATGAGTGAGTGATATAGAGTAAGGAGAGCTGGTTGTGGAACATAGTACCGTATCTTGGATAGTATTCCCACGGTCTTTGAGACTTTCTTGGAAATTTGTTGTATATGTGTCTGAAATTTGAGGCCACTGTCAAGATGGATTCCCAAGAATTTTCCCTCTGTGAGTTTTGTGATAGGGGACCCGTTTATCATTATGTTAAGTGGTCCGTTTG
>WNWK01040754.1:0-16810 GCA_009830355.1 Cherax destructor
GCACTGACAAACCAGTCACCAGGTGCACTAACAAACCAGTCACCAAGTGCATAACAGTCACCAGGTGCACTGACACACCAGTCACCAGGTGCACTAACAAACCAGTCACCAGGTGCACATAACAAACCAGTCACCAGGTGCACTAACAAACAGTCACCAGTTGCACTAACAAACAGTCACCAGGTGCACTGACACACCAGTCACCAGGTGCACTAACCAGTCACCAAGTGCACTAACAAACAGTCACCAGGTGCACTGACACACCAGTCTCCAGGTGCACTAACAAATCACTCACCTGGTGCACTAACAAACCAGTCACCAAGTGCACTGACACACCAGTCACCAGGTGCACTAACAGACCAGTCAATAAGTGCACTAACAAACCAGTCACCAAGTGCACTAACAAACAGTCACCAGGTGCACTGACACACCAGTAACCAGGTGCACTAACAAACCAGTCACCAAGTACACTAACAGACAGTCACAAGGTGCACTGACACATCAGTCACCAGGTGCCCTCAAACCAGTCACCAGGTGCACTAACAAACAGTCACCAGTGAACTAATACAACAGTCATCAGGTGCACTAACAATCCAGTCAACTGTTGCACTAACAATCCAGTCAACTGTTGCACTAACAATCCAGTCAACTGTTGCACTAACAATCCAGTCAACTGTTGCACTAACAATCCAGTCAACTGTTGCACTAACAATCCAGTCAACTGTTGCACTAACAATCCAGTCAACTGTTGCACTAACAATCCAGTCAACTGGTGCACTAACAAACCACCCACCAGGTGCACTAACAAACCAGTCAACAGGTGCACTAAAACAGTCACCAGGTGCACTAACAATCCAGTCACCAGGTGCACCAACACACCAGCCACCAGGTGCACCAACACATCAGCTACCTGGTGCACCAATACGTCAGCTACCAGGTGCACCACCCACCAGTCAATAGGTGCACTAATACACGTCACCAAGTGCACTAACACATTAGCCACCAGGTGCATTAACACACCAGCCACCTGGTGCACAGACACACCAACTACCAGGTGCTCCAACACATCAGCTACCAGGTGCTCCAACACTTCAGCTACCAGGTGCTCCAACACATCAGCTACCAGGTGCTCCAACACATCAGCTATCAGGTGCTCCAACACAGCTACCAGGTGCTCCAACACATCAGCTACCAGGTGATCCAACACATCAGCTACCAGGTGCTCCAACACATCAGCTATCAGGTGCTCCAACACAGCTACCAGGTGCTCCAACACATCAGCTACCAGGTGCTCCAACACATCAGCTACCAGGTGCTCCAACACATCAGCTACCAGGTGCACCAACACATCAGCTACCAGGTGCACCAACACATCAGCTACCAGGTGCACCAACACATCAGCTACCAGGTACACTAACACATTAGCTACCAGATGCACCAACAGTGATACAGGTCACATAGGGTTATTCAAGAAGCACCAGCTGACATAGGATTAATTAAATGGTGAAAGTTGTATATTTCTTGTCACGAAGTCTTCAGCTGGCTAAGATAACACGCGGAATACTGGTTCCTCACGGGATGCCTTGAATACCGGACAAATGCCCCAAAGCAGAGATCTTAATGAATTGCACTACCAGCATTGCGTATATTGTTTTTGGTGCAACTATCGTTACATATATTACAAGGATAAAATACCATGGAGAATAGGAATTGATAAAGACTTATGACTCAAGTGAAAGTGCAGCCTCTGGATCTTTTGTGGTGAAGAGGATGGTGAACTCTTACGTAAAACATTCAGATGATTTGATATCTCTGTTTCAGCAGAATTTTTATTTCCTGGAGTTAGGACGAATTCGGTCACATGTCTGACTGTGTGATAATGTACCCGTGAATGAAGTATTCATCGATGGGGAAACGCCAGCTGCTACGGAGAAGAATTACGTCCACCAGCTGCTACGGAACTGACTCAGCACGCCAGCATTTATATCGTCGAATATTTGTTTAGCAAAATATTGCGGTTCTGGTATCAGCACCAATACAGACACAGATCTTTGACTCATTGTAGACTGAATGACAGCAAGGTAGAAAATGCAGAAATATTTTTCACTCCAGCAGAAGGCTGCGCAGACCACCTAACCGACATTAGTACAAATCCCATAGATTTCGAAAAAGAAATGGCCAACATGCCCACTCAGTCAGCACCTGGACCAGATTCATGGAATGCTTTATTTATAAAGCAGTGCAAAGTACCATTAGCAAGAGCCCTTAGTATTCTGTGGAGAAAGAGCTTAGATCTAGGTGAAATTCCAGAGGCCTTAAAGAGTGCAGACATAGCTCCTTTGCATAAGGGAGGTAGTAGAGCACTAGCTAAATATTACAGACCAGTAGCCCTCACTTCTCACATCATAAAAATCTTTGAAAGAGTGATGAGACGGCAGATTACAAAGTTCATGGACCAGCACAACCAACATAACCCGAACCAGCATGGCTTTAGAGCGGGTCGATCATGCCTGTCACAGCTGCTGAACCATTATGACAGAATTACGGAGGCATTGGAGGACGACCAAAACGTAGATGTGATTTACACAGATTTTGCAAAGGCATTTGACAAATGCGATCATGGAGTGATAGCGCACAAAATGAGGGCCATGGGCACATGGGAAGGTAGGCAGATGGATTTTGAATTCCTAACACAAAGAACACAAAAGTAGTAGTGAACAGGGCAAGATCCAGCATCAGCGAGGTCAAAATCTCAGTGCCCCAAGGCACTGTCCTGGCACCTCTGCTGTTTCTCATCCTCATAGCAGACATAGATAAAAACACCCAGCACACTTTTGTATCATCATTTGCAGATGACACTAAAATAAGCATGAAAGTCACTACGGTAGAGGACACTGAAAATTACAGGAGGACATAAGCAGGGTCTTCCAATGGGCAGTGCAGAACAACATAACGTTCAATGGTGATAAGTTTCAGCTGCTTAGGTATGGAAAAATGAAGAACTCAAAAGGAACACTATATACAAAACGCAAGAGGGTCACCACATAGAACGAAAGGAACACGTAAAGGACTTGGGAATAATTATGTCTGCTGATCTGTCGTTTAAATACCATAACAAGACAAAGATCACAACAGCCAGGAAGATGACGGGGTGGGTATTGAGAACTTTCAAAACAAGGGAAATAATGCCGATGGTGACACTATTCAAATCGCTAGTGCTCCCTCACTTAGAATACTGCTCAGTGCTGACGGCCCCGTTCAGGGCAGGAGAAATAGCAGAGCTGGAACAAATCCAAAGATCGTTTACGGCTCACATTGAGCCATTGAAACATCTAAATTATTGGGAACGCCTTCAAGTCTTGAACATGTACTCATTGGAGCGAGGAGAGAGAGATACATGATAATATATACATGGAAAGTACTTGAGGGCCTGGTCCCAAATCTGCACACTGCCATAACAACATACTGGAGTGAGAGATATGGGAGAAAGTGTAAAATAAACCCAGTGAGGAGCAGGGGTGCGGTGGGGACAATACGGGAGCACTGTATTAACATCCGGGGTCCCAGATTATTCAACATCTTACCAGAAGATATCCGAAACACGGCTGGAACCAGTGTAGAAGCCTTCAAGAGGAAACTGGGCAAATATCTTCACCAGGTGCCAGATCAACCAGGCTGTGATGGATATGTGGGGCAGCGGGCCTCCAGCAGCAACAGCCTGGTTGACCAGGCAAGCACCAGACGAGCCTGGCCCATGGCCGGGCTCAGAGAGTAGATACTCTCGAAATTCTTCAAAGGTATATCAAAGGTAAGCCATTATGTCAATCATCGAATTCTGGCTTAACTGGCAAAGAGTTACGGAGTTTTGTTGCCCAACTGCAAATATATTTCCCCTCGCTCTCGCGATAACGCACATATTTACACGAACCTCTTTTGATTTTCAGGTGTAGAAAGTTAGCTCCTGGATCGTCAGTGTGTTACTCCTTCCTTACCTCTTGTGTACCATTATTTCTATCTCCAGTCTGTCCCATTATATCTTCATTCCCAGTAATCTATGACTTAGCTCCCTAAAATGAAGAAATATTTCCTACGTCCTTGCGACTTATATATTTCTTTAACTCCCAACTATATTTTCATGTATCTCTTCTCCGCCTCTTGAACATCCATTTTCTTTCCTCCGTTTAGAGTTATCTGAGCATTTTGTTCGTTGTTACCATATACTCACTTGTATTTCTATTGTAAATCTTAAGATTTAGATTTTTTTTAGTCTGCTATCATAATATAATTCATTTAGCTCCAGGATAAACCTCGTTTCAAACCTCTGTATTTTTCTATATTTTAATGAGCTTCATCAGATGTGGGTTCCTGGCTGTTTCTGCTCACTCCAATTTTCGTCAACAGAAGAATATATTTGGGTCTATATTAGTCTTCTGTAAGGTAATAAATGAATCTTTGTTGAGATTCCCAAAAATTAATTTATTTTTAATTGATGTTAACCAAACATAACCTAGTGTAACCTAATCCAACTAGGAAAAGAGAATGAAACACCAACAACTTTTCGTATTGAAATCGACTTCAGCAAATACGAGTTTAGCGACAAAAAATAAAGGTGGTAGAAGTACAGACATAACCTACCTGGCTTCAACCTTCGTATCCAGTGCAAGTTTTTTTTTCCTCAATTGCGAAGCTCCGGTGATGATGATGGACTTTTCATTAAAAAATTGGAACAGCCTTCCTCCCTCATATCTTGAATCCAGTCTGATTTCCTTCATTAGCAATAACCTGAACTTCCCATTCTGCTAATCAAAGTTAATATCTCATTGTAGCTAAGATAGTAGGATGTGTGATTTTGAAACGAGACTTATAATGGTGATTTTTTTGCTATTGTAAAATCCGCTCGAAGGGTACCAATTATTGCTTATTGTCTCTGTGTATTAGTGTCTTTACCGAGATGTATGGCGTTAAAATACACAACAAACTTAATTAAATCTAAACTAATTGAACGTAAATAATAAAAAAATTGCTTCAAACATTATGTACGAAATACACTGATACTGTCACACTGACACTTGAATACAGAAGACATTGTATGAACTAATCACCAGACCCCACACTAGGTTATTACTGTTAATAAAATAATAATAATAATAATTAAAGTGCACAAGTTAACGTTGGGTACAATACATATAACTGGGAAGGTGAAGAAGCTACTGTGTGTGCTAGATAACTCGATGGCAGTGGCTCCGGATATCTTATCGTGGGCTTTGATGGTACAGTTACTGTGCATGTGTGTGTATTTGTGTGTGCATTTGTGTGTGCATTTGTGTGTGCATTTGTGTGTGTAGTAGTTACTAGATGTCACAGGCACTTTTCGATGGATACTTGGCATTTTTTTAGTGTATGTGTGTGAGTGTGTGTGTGTGTGTGTATGTGAGTGTGAGTGTGTGTGTGTGTGTGTGTATGTGAGTGTGTGTGTGTGTGTGTGTGTGTGTGTATGTGTGTGTGTGTGTGTGTGTGTGTGTGTGTGTGTGTGTGTACTCACCTACTAGTGGTTGCAGGGGTCGATACACAGCTCCTGGCCCCTCCTCTTCGCTGGTCGCAAAATGTGTGCGCTACACTCGTAGCGATCATTGTAACGGTGGGGAAATAAGAGGGATCATCAAATTTGATATTAATTGAGAGGCTAGCTTCAATTCCTTGAATCAAAGAGCCCCTCTCAAGCATCAAGGACCATCCCTCTTGATGTGTTACTACATATATACCAGCTTTCACCCACCCACCCGCTGGACGGCCACCAAAACTGTTTATTTTCTGAGAAAAACGAAAAATGGGACAAGCTGCTTCAAGCATGAAAATATAAAGCGTTCCGCTAACCAGGCTCAAAGACCTTTCTAAATCTTTCATATTACCTTGACATACTAACTTTAATATACTTAGATTAAATGTCCTCCAGGCGCTGCGTTTAATATCACTTTTAAAAGAAAAATGTATTCTATTGTATTCCCAATTTCATAGACATATATGGGAAAACAAACTAAATTACTGTATTTCAGTTTGAGGTTCATGTCAATGTTGTCAAGATCAGAGTCCAGCTGCAGCGACGGATAACATTCCACTTATACAAAATCTGGCTGTATCAGTTTAGATAATTAATAATTACACTACACAAAGTATCCAACATTACCAGTGAGATTTTGCATTAACCTTCTACTGTTGAGGTCGATCACCATGCCCTGCCCTTCTAGGGCAGGGTAGGTGCCAAGGCTGGAGCTTGCTACCATCTGCAGCTCGTAAGCCTGCCCTTCCCGTTAGGGAAGGTGGCAGACCAGAGTGGCCTAGCATTTATCTACCTCCATGCCTCGTGCTGGTGGGGAATGTGGCTAGGCCTGGGGCCAGTTGGTCCCGCCGATGAGGGGTATCCCCTCCCATGGGAAACATGGGTCTCTGACACTCCCACGATAGGGAGCCGAGCCGGGTCGCCATTTGGTAAAGACCCGGGCCGGGAGAATTCCCGGTGAATTAACACCTCCACCTTCGACTGTTACTGCCTCAAGAAGACATCGCCTGGTCCAATAAGAACGCAATACACGCTGAAACATTAAACATAGACCAATCAGAGTGCAGCATCACCCACTACATGGAATACCACAAAACATTGTTTTTTTCATTATCAGGTCTGCAGATTTTGGATGTGCCAATAAAAGTCATGCAAAAAGAAAGACAAGACTATATATGTATCTCTCAGTGTATACATGAAGCAGAATATACTCTGTATGAGGTTGTGAGCGTGTGTGAACGTGTATGTGCGAATATATATATATATATATATATATATATATATATATGTCGTGCCGATTAGGTAAAACTGGTCAATTAGCAAGAACTCATTTAAATTTAAGTCCTTTCTAAAAATTTCTCTTATTCGTTTAAAGATATATTTTTTTAATTTATGTTAATGTAAGAATTTATAATTTTGTACCAAGAGAAACTTTGAAAACCTACTAACCTTATTAACAAGCGCAATTTAATTTAGCTAACCAACTAAATATATTTTAGATCGTTAACATTAATTTAATAATAAACAAACACAACGAAATATATTTTTTCATTATGTTCAGAATGATTTTGGCGAAATTATTGCATACACAATTTTCACTTGTCTTATATGGCAAGATGAGCGTTGCTATTTAGTCAAAATCGCAAGTTTTACCTAATCGGCACGACATATATATATATATATATATATATATATATATATATATATATATATATATATATATATATATATATATGTCGTGCCGTTTAGGTAAAACTTGCGATTTTGGCTTAAATAGCAACGCTCTTCTTGCCATATAAGACAAGCGAAAATTTGTGTATGCAATAATTTCGCAAAAATCATTCTGAACATAACGAAAAAATATAATTCATTGTGTTTGTTTATTATTAAATTAATGTTAACGTATCTAAACTATATTTAGTTGGGCTAGGCTAAATTAAATTGCGCTTGTTGTAATAAGGTTAGGTAGGTTTTCAAAGTTTCTCTTGGTACAAAATTATAAAGTTTTACATTAACATAAATGAAAAAAATATATCTTTAAACGTATAAGAGAAAATTTTAGAAAGGACTTAATTTTAAATGAGTTCTTGCTAATTGACTAGTTTTACCTAATCGGTACGACGCACACACACACACACACACACACACACACACACACACACATATATATATATATATATATATATATATATATATATTTATATGTCGTGCCGATTAGGTAAAACTTGCGATTTTGGCTTAAATAGCAACGCTCACCTTGCCATATATGACAAGTGAAAATTTGTGTATGCAATAATTTCGCCAAAATCATTCTGAACATAACGAAAAAAATATATTTCATTGTGTTTGTTTATTATTAAATTAATGTTAACGTATCTAAACTATATTTTGTTGGGTTAGGCTAAATTAAATTGCGCTTGTTGTAATAAGGTTAGGTAGGTTTTCAAAGTTTCTCTTGGTACAAAATTATAAATTCTTACATTAACATAAATGAAAAAAATATATCTTTAAACGTATAAGAGAAAATTTTAGTAAGGACTTAATTTTAGATGAGTTCTTGCTAATTGACCAGTTTTACCTAATCGGCACGACATATATATATACAGTGGTACCCCGGTTTACGATATTTTTTCGTTCCAGAATGCTGTTCAAGTGCCATTACCAAACGAATTTATCTCCATAAGGAATAATGTAAAATAGACTAGTCCTTTTAGACCCCCAAAAATGCACTTACAAAAGCATTTAAAAATAAACTTACATAAAGGGCGAGTTTGAGATCATCGTAAACCGGGGTACCACTGTATATATATATATATATATATATATATATATATATATATATATATTGTAACCGCGAACAAGTGGTATTTTATCAATAACAACACTGCGGCTAGCTGGAGGATCGAACCCGTGTCGTTTTAGGTCTCCGCATGGCGAGGGAAAATTCAAGACACTCTAAACCACTGGACCATACGAGTAGGATTGTATGGTCCAGTGGTTTAGAGCGTGAATTTTCCCTCGCCATGAGGCAGGGTAAAATGACACGGGTTTGATCCTCCGGCTAGCCGCAGTGTTATTGTTCGTGGCTACAATTACAGTGGTACCCCGGTTTACGATATTTTTTCGTTCCAGAATGCTGTTCAAGTGCCATTACCAAACGAATTTATCCCCTTAAGGAATAATGTAAAATAGACTAGTCCTTTTAGACCCCAAAATACCCTTACAAAGCATTTGAAAAATAAACTTACATAAAGGGCGAGTTTGGAGACCATCGTAAACCGGGGTACCACTGTATATATAAATATTTACACTACACATTGCCCTTAGACAGGACATCTCCATTGCCTCCAGCCGCCTCCTCGCTGCAGCAATACAACCCAAGCTTAACATCCATATAAGAGTGTTGTACCAACTATTCCTTCTTTGCATCTATTGATAATGCTTTTCGTCTTCACAGATACCTCAAAGTATCACTCATCTTTTTTTCTTCATCTTCATCCTTCATAAACCCATCTGCTGAAAAGTCAACTCTCAAATATCTGAAAACATTCACCTCTTCCATACTTCCTTCCTCCAATGTAATATCCAATTTTTCTTTATCTAAATCATTTAATACCCTCATCACCTTACTCTTATCTATGTTCATTTTCAACTTTCTACCTTTACACACCCTCCCAAACTCGTCCACTAACCTTTGCAACTTTTCTTTAGAATCTCCCTTAAGCACAGTATCATCAGCAAAAAGTAACTGTGTCAACTCCTATTTTGTATTTTATTCCCCATAATTTAATTCCACCCCTTTTCCCAACACCCTAGCATTTACTTACTTTACAACCCCATCTATAAATATTTTAAAGAACCATGGTAACATTACACATCTCTGTCTAAGACCTATTTTTACGGGAAGTAATCTCCTTCTCTCCTACACACCCTACCTGAGCCTCACTATCCTCATTAAAACTCTTTACATCATTTAGTTTGAACTACATATTCCATGCATTTACAAAATCTGCCACATTCCTCCCCTTTCCACTCTATCATATGTCTTTTCTAAATCCATAAATGCAATGAAAACTTCCCTATTTTATATAAATGCTGTTCACATATATGCTTCAATGTAAACACTTGATCTACACATCCCCTACCAATTCTAAAGCCTCCTTGCTCATCTGCAGTCCTGCTCTCTGTCTTACCTCTAATTCTTTCAATAATAACCCTGCCATACAATTTACCTGGTATTACGAACACAGGTAATAATTGGCCTGTTGACCTGGTCGTAATAGGTTTGGAGCGAAAAAAACACAGGACAAATATGTTTAACTTGTATTTTCCTCCACGAATTATATATATTATGGACACTTATGTACACTATGTACAAGAGTTTATATATAGTGTACCACACGGTGATCAAGGCAAAGACAAAAGCCTAAGAGAGAGAGAGAGAGAGAGAGAGAGAGAGAGAGAGAGAGAGAGAGAACCGTGCTCAACCAGTGGCTATGCGAGTCTGGAAAGGGCTGACTGTGAGTGAAACCACGTCACCTCAGCACTTGGCAGGCCTACCTGTGATTGGTTAATGAACCAAGTACTGATTTAACGATATGTCCCCAAAAGATCATTAAAACCTTAGCACCGGTTCGCTGGTTGGGAGGCAGCCTATATGGAGTGTGTACATACGCCAAATAAAGTGTAATGTACTCTTTGCATGCTACACCTGGTATACTCACTAAACGTATTCTATAATTTTTACAGTCTCTTTCACCTCCCTTCCCTTTATATAAAGGAACTGTACACGCTCTCTGCCAATCCCTAGACTGTACTCCGTCTGGGGTTTTCTTTGCCTTTCCCAATCTTCTTGACTTTGCATTTGGTGGGGTTGAACTACAGGAGCCAGTTTCTGGACCAGGCCTGCAGCCTGCCCAGATACCTTTGTAGTTCTGCTTGGTCTTCTTCCGGTTGAATTTTTCTCATCAACTTCACATCATCAACTTCACCCCTGTAGAACTCCGCTCGTCACAGGCGCCTGCTCTGATGTCTTCCTGACAGGTATTCCCTGATCCATTGTAGTGCCTTCCCTTTAATACCTGCCTGATCCTCCATCTTTTGCACTAATCTCTTGTGTGGAACTGTGTCAAACGCCTTCTTACAGTCCAAGAAAATAAAATCTACCCACCCCTCTGTCTTTTGTCTTACTGCTGTCACCCTGACATAGAACTCAAGTAGGTTTGTGACACAGAATTTCCCGTCCTGAAACCGTGCTGATTGTCATTTTTAATCTCATTCCTTTCTAGGTGGTCCAACACTCTTCTCCATGACTTTGCATACAATACATGTCAGTAGCACTATTCTGTAGTATAATGCTGCATGCATGTCACCTTTTATTAAAAATTGTGACTACATTTGCTGTCTTCCATACCTCAGGTGTTGTTAGTGGTACACAGAGCGCCTCTGCTCCCTCTCTCAGGACCCAAGGAGTTATGTTATCCGGCTCCATCGCCTTTGAGATATCTAGATTGCTTAGCAGCCTCTTCACCTCCTCCTCGGTTGTATGTATCGTGTGCAGCACTTGTTGGTGTAACGCACCTCTCCATTTTCTGGAGTCCTTTCTTTCTCCTTTCGGTCCTCACAAACTTCAAGATCGTTTCTTGTAAACTTCCCTCCTTCCTTCCTCACCCTGATTACCTGGTCTTTGAATCCTGTTTTCTTCCTGATGTGACTGTATAACAGCTTCGGGTCAGACTTGGCTTTCACTGCTATGTCATTTTCGATTGTCGTTGGGCATCGCTCCTTACCTGTGCATATTCATTTCTTGCTCTTCTACTTCTCTCCGTGTTCTCCTGGGTTCTTTGCCTTCTATACGTTTTCTATTCTTTAGCACATTTGGTTTTATCCTCTCTACACCTTTGGGTGAACAAGGGCTCGTCCTGTCCTTCTCATTATGTCTGTTGCTCTTGGGTACAAACCTCTCCTCCGCTTCATTGCATATTGTTCTCACATATTCCATCATACAGTTCTCTTGTAGTTTGGCTTCATTCTTCCTGCCTCCCTCTTCACTTGTAACTCTGCTATGTATTCGAAGTCTAGAACCAAGCATGATCAGTAGCTCCGAGGGGCCTTTCTTATGTGATATCCTCAATATATGTACTGTTCAAGGTGAATACTAGGTCCAGTCTTGATGGCTAATCTTCTACACTCTCCCTAGTTGTGTCCCTAACGCGTTGATGCATGTGGTTTTCCTGTACCACCTCCCACATCTTAGCTCTCCACGTTTCTGAGCCCCCATGTGGCTGCAGGTTTATTTTGTCGGTTTCTTTGTGACTGAAGTCACTGACAACCAGTCAGTGACTTCAGGCCTTTGCCCTGCCCACATGGGCCCTTCTGGCCACTTCAGCCAGTGTATCAACCAAATCTCTGTTACTCTCATCATATTCTTGTCTTGACCTCCTTCTATTCTGTGGTGGGTCATACATCACTGCAATCACCACCTTGGGACCTCCAGTTAGAAGGGTTCCTATTATGTAGTTCATTGCTTTTCCTCTGTCCCTTCTCTCTCCAACTCCTCAAAATCCGATTGATTTTTGATAAGCAATGCCCTCTTCCGCCTCCGCCTCCGCCTCCCTGTTCCATCTGTCTTTCCTGTGTGTGTACTCACCTAATTGTGGTTGCAGGGGTCGAGACTTAGCTCCTGACCCCGCCTCTTCACTGATCGCTACTAGGTCCCCTCTCTCCCTGCTCCATGAGCTTTATCATACCTCGTCTTAAAGCTATGTATGGTTCTTGCCTCCACTACATCACTTGCTAGACTATTCCACTTCCTGACTACTCTATGGCTGAAGAAATACTTCCTAACATCCCTTTGACTCATCTGAGTCTTCAACTTCCAATTGTGACCCCTTGTTTCTGTGTCCTCTCTCTGCAACATGTAAATGACGAATTGATAAATTAGACACATATGCAACACTTGGGTATCTTTATTGAGGAAATGTTTCGCCACAAAGTGGGTTCATCAGTCCATACAAAGGAGAATCGTGAAGATCAGGAGGAGTTTAAGGTAATCAGTCCCTCGGCCTGTATTCTTTACGAGATTGATGGACTGACTACATCGACTCAAGGCCGAGGGACTGATTACCTCAAACTTCTCCTGATCTTCACTATTTTTCTTTGTATGGACTGATGAAGCCACTGTGTGGCGAAATGTTTCCTCAATGAAGATACCCAAGTGTTGCATATGTGTGTAATTTATCAACTTGTCGGTTCTCTGAACCATTCATTTACATCCTGTCTGACACAGCAACATCTTGGTATCTTAATACAGGGAATTCTTCACTTGCCTAACCCTTGGGCACGACCTACTTCCACATTGGTCAAATGTGACACCACCTACGACTGCTGCACCTCTCCTGCCTACGGTATATAAGCTTTTCCTTCGCACATATGCTGTATTCTGTTCAAGATTGATGGACTGACTACATCAACTCAAGGCCGAGGGACTGATTATCTCAAACTCCTCCTGATCTTCACGATTCTTCTTTGTATGGACTGATGAAGCCACTATGTGGCTTCCTCAATAAAGATACCCAAGTGTTGCATATGTGTCTAATTTGTCATCTCTGGAACATCCTGTATCTATCAACCTTGTCTATTCCACGTAGTATTTTGTATGTCGTTATCATATCTCCCCTAACCCTCCGGTCCTCCAGTGTTGTCAGGCCGATTTCCCTTAACCTTTCTTCGTAGGACATTTTCCTTAGCTCTGGAACTAACCTTGTTATAAACCTTTGCACTTTCTCTAATTTCTTGACGTGCTTGACCAGGTATGTGTGTGTGTGTGTGGTGTGTATGTGTGTGTGTGTGCATGTGTATGTATTTGTGTGTGTGAGTGTGTGTGCTTGTGTTTGTACTCACCTATTTGTGGTTACAGGAGTAGATTCACAGCTCCTGGCCCCGCCAGGAGAGCTAAGGGCCTAAGTGTGTTCTGCCCTTCATCATTTACCCATCAGTGTTTTTGGTCTTACCCCTCGTGGGCCTTAGCTCTTTTGCAGTACTTCCCTTTCTTATCCTCTGACTGTTCTCACTTCTTGTACCACCACTCCATTTCTACTACTACTTTTACGTTTGCTTCCATTCACCCTTCACTCCTTTTCCATCTCTTTTGCCAATAAAACTACTCTCCCTACTTTCTATTACCCCTGCTACATCTACTACTATCACTACCAACCTTAGCTGGTAGTGATAGTTCCTCTCTTGGTCTCATTCCTATATTTACTGGTTTCCTCACTATAAGGTTATAACTATAGAAAAAATATAATCATAACCATAATTTTTAAAAGGGTGGACAAGTAAGCCAGCTAAAGGCCTCGGTCAGATGACAAAACCTCCAGCTGCGGGTCATCATATACTAAGATCCGCATCAAGAAACACTTGTCCTGTTTCCTGACAAACATTATACCTATTATCTTTTGTGTTAGTGTGACTTTGTAAATTATCCAAGTCCGAAACGTCGCAAGCTTCTCTCTCCTATGTGAGGGTTATTTGCTCACACATTTCTTACTCTTTGTAGCAGTTATATGAGTGTTTCATACCTGTTCCTAATATATATATATATATATATATATATATATATATATATATATATATATATATATATATATATAATATAATATATATATATATATATATATATATATATATATATATATATATATACGTATATATATATATATATATATATATATATATATATATATATATATATATATATATATTATATATATATATATATATAATGGGGTCCACCTCTAGTGCAAATTGTGGGACCCATAGCCTCGGAGAAGTGGATAAAAAGGCATATATATATATATAACATTATATGCCATACTGGTGAACATTTACTCTTTTAAAACATTTGTATATACACGGACCAACTGTCCGCTTAGTTAAGAATTTGCACTAATGGGGCACTAATTACTCTCAGTTAGAGCTATCCCTCTCGCCTGGCTCTCAAATGTTAGGAGAGAGTAATCTGTCCACGTCCACATAAACGCGGGAAACTGAAAAAGAGAAGAATCTGACCAAATTGCTCCCACATACAGGTGAGTATCGTACTTCTGGCTGTCGGGACGATGCGTCCACTGTCAGACTTCGTGTAGGGTCCTCCTGATGTCATATAGAACACAGCAAATGTCTATGCTCATTCCAGACTTATCGTTGCACTAAGACCATTAATATCATGATATACACACTTCAGTATCCATATATTCACACATTTGTCCTTACTTTATGATCACAACCTTGACCATTCTGGTATTAACTGTATTTACAACCCATTTCAGGAAACACAGAATGACTTCGGTAGATGTGCATATAATTTCAGGACTGTTTTACCTGATCAATCACTGAACAACATTATCACTGCTTTAAGACCATCAGAATCTGAATGTTGGAACTTATTCCCTATTTTGGGCTCAGTTCCTGGTCCTGTCGTTACTGTAACTATATTTGCGATCTACTTCTGGAAATACCAGATGGCTGAACCTCACGAGGGGCTGCCCCTCCAGTCTGTGTGTATGTGTGTTCTCACCTAGTTGTGGTTGCAGGGGTCGATTCACAGCTTTTGGCACCGCCTCTTCACTGGTCGCTACTGCTTCATGAGCTTTATCATACCTCTTGTTAAAGCTATGTATGGATGCTGCGTCCACTACATCACTTTTCAGACTATTCCACTTTTTGACAACTTCTGTGACTGAAGAAATACTTCCTAAAATCCCTCTGACTCATCTGAATCTTCAACTTCTAATTGTGACCCCTTGGTTTCTGTGTCCCATCTCTGGAACATCCTGTCTTTGTCGACCTTGTCAATTCCTCGCAGCATTTTATATGTCGTTATCATGCCTCCCTAACTCTCCTGTCCTACAGTGTCGTCAGGCTGATTTCCCCTTTAAACCCCTCCTCATATGACATGCCCTTTAGCTTCGGGACAAGTCTCGTTGCAAACTTTGCGCTTTCTCTAATTTCCTTACGTGCTTGGCTAGGTATGGGTTCCAAACTAGTGCTGCATACTCCAATATGGGCCTGACGTACACGGTGTCCAGGGTCCTGAATGATTTCTTACTGAGATGTCGGAATGCTATTCTTATTTTTGCTAGGCGCCCATATGTTGCAGCAGTTATTTGGTTGATGTGCGCCTCAGGAGATGTACTCGTGTTATACTCATCCCAAGATCCTTTTCCTTGAGTAAAGTCTTCTGCGGTCCTCTTTGCCCTTCCCCAATCTTCATGACTTTGCACTTGATGGAGTTGAACTCTAGAAGCCAGTTTCTGGACCAGGCCTGCATCCTGTCAAGATTCCTTTGTAGTCCTGCCTGGTCCTCCTCCGATTGAATTCTTCTCATTAACTTCACATCATCTGCAAACAGGGACACTTTTGAGTCTATTCCTTCCGTCATGTCATTCACATATACCAGAAACAGCACCGGTCCTAGGACTGACCCCTGTGGAACCCCGCTCGTCACCGGCGCCCACTCTGACACCTCGCCACGAACCATGACTCGCTGCTGTCTTCCTGACAGGTATTCCCTGATCCATTGTAGTGCCTTCCCTGTTATGTCTGTCTGGTCCTCCAGCTTCTGCACTAATCTCTTGTGTGGAACTGTCAAAAGCCTTCTTACACGGTGTACGGAACGAGTGTGTGTGTATGTGTGTGTGTACTCACCTATTTGTGATTGCAGGGGTCGAGTCATAGCTCCTGGCCCCGCCTCTTCACTGATTGCTACTAGGTCCTCTCTCTCCCTGCTCCATGAGCTTTATCAAACCTCGTCTTAAAACTATGTATGGATCCTGCCTCCACTACATCACTTCCCAGACTATTCCACTTCCTGACAACTCTATGACTGAAGAAATACTTCCTAACATCTCTTTGACTCATAGGAGTCTTCAACTTCCAATTGACCCCCTTGTTTCTGTGTCCCCTCTCTGGAACATCTTGTCTCTATCCACCTTATCTATTCCTCGCAGTATTTTATATGTCGTTATCATGTCTCCCCTAACCCTCCTGTCCTCTAGTGTCGTCAGGCCGATTTCCCTTAACCTTTCTTCGTAGGACAATTCCCTTAGCTCTGGGACTAGTCTTGTTGCAAACCTTTGCACTTTCTCTAATTTCTTGACGTGCTTGACCAGGTGTGGGTTCCAAACTGGTGCTGCATACTCCAGTATGGGCCTGACGTATATGGTGTACAGAGTCTTGAATGATTCCTTAGTG
>WNWK01040755.1:0-16809 GCA_009830355.1 Cherax destructor
GGAGCCACTGTAACTTCTACTCTCTTCATAATCATTGAAAACAGCACCCCAAATTTTGGTAAAAAATATTATTTCGATTTTAGTCTTAAGCAGAAAAAACAACTTAATACATCATGATAATGAACTTTAATTACATATTCACTTTTTTTTTTTGTAAGATCTGGGGGGTCAAAAAAAAGTTGTTTGGTTTTTTAGGCTCCAAGGAACGTAACCCTTTTTTTCCCATACGCTTCAGTTTATCTAACACAGATTTACCTAACATGGCATTTTCAGGAACGTAACTACCGTGTAATATAATGGTCTACTGTATATGTATTAAGTGTTAAATTTTTTTTAACTTGTTCCAAAATATAGAAATGCTGTCTGTGTCCAACACTAGTACGCAAAATTTTTTTCATACCCACTAATCTGCCACCTGCCAATTTTTTTGACTTTAGCACCATTTTGGGTCTTACATTTACTCATATTTAAAACCAAGACCAACCCAAAAATTTAATGCCAACTGAAAAGAAACACTCCGGGCTGTTGTTCTTTCCAGCTTTCGTCCCGAAATGGGGTTTTTAACCCCTTTAAATTCCCAACGGATCTACATTCCGCATCACTCCAAACTGACCCCTTTTTTTTTATTTGATGGCATGTAAAATAAAACGTAACTACTTTCGGAGCGTCGCAGAAAACGTAGATCTACTTTTTGGAATTGAAGGGCTAAGTTTCACTGAGATGACTTATTCATTTCATATTTATTACAGTTTCATGATACTAACAGGGGAATTAGTCACAAAGCACACGAAGTAATTTAACCTAGGATAACCCATAAAGTCAGTGTGAATAATTTCCATGCTTTGGGGAGTACTACACTCTGAAACAATTTTAATATAAGTATTCCTTGTATATAGCCTTAACACTTTCAGGGTCGAGACCCCGACCCTGAACTCGCTTTTAGGGTTGAAAAATATTTAAAAAAAAAAAAATTTTTTTTTCCCAAAAACTTAAGAATATTTTCTAAGTGTTATAGAACCAAAAAAAAAAAATTTTCAATCAATATTTACCGAGATATAGAGGCATGAAGGTGACAAAAATGAACTGCTCATGGCAACGTCGCCAACTCTGGGCACTGGAATATTATATTCTTTTTTTCTACTTTTTTTATTTTTTTAAAATTTTATTTTTCAAGTAACTTTTTTTTGAGACCAATATAAGGCATATTGTTTTATATTCACTCATATACTTCACTTGCAAAGCATTGACAAGTGAACATTTTCACCCACCTTAGTCACATACTTTGTCTGAAATATATACATAGTATTTATAGGCCCCGCAATGTTTTGGGTATGCAGGAATATATATTAATAATAATAATTTCCCTTTGGGGGTTTTTAAAAACGGGTTACCCCTGCTGACAGAGTGCAGAGGGTGACATTATGAGCATGCACTGCTTGGCTTTATTTTTTTCACTGTTAAAAAAACATGTCTGTCTATCTGTTTGTCTAGCTCTTTGTCTATCTGTCTTCTAGCTCTTTTTCTATCTGTCTGTCTACTCTTTGTCTATCTGTCTTCAGCTCTTTTTCTGTCTGCTCTGTCTATCTAGCTCTGTCTAGCTCTCTGTTTATCTGTCTTTCTGTCTCTCTGCTTGTTTGGGGTGCCCTCATAAACCAACATATAAGCACAAAAGACCTTTGTCTGGATTTTTTAGTTTTCCCGTAATTTACACATGTATAATTGTATTTATTTTACCTGTAGACAGAGACAGACAGACGGAAAAGAGACAGCCAAAGTCAGCCAGTCAGCCCCGGGGGAGCCATGTTGTTCACACAAACCCCCGCCCCCTTTCCCCCCTCCCCACACTGCCCTCCCCCTCCCCACACTGTCTTCCCCACCAATTTGCTTCTTCCCCACCACCCACACGCAAAAAGTCATTTGTCTGATTTTTTTCGGTTTTCCCTAGGTAATCTACACAAATGTTGCTATGTTTACAAAACCCACACTACTTTCCCCACTCCCACACTATCTTCCCCACCAACTATGCTGTCTTCCCCATCCCCCACATGAAAAAGTGGACCTCCGGATTACGTAGTCGTCAGATTTTGTAAAATTCAGAATAAGTAACATTTTTCATAAAAATTTTGGGTTTTTGGTATTAGTAGATCTGCTGGGAATTAGTAATTGCCTGGACACGTACGCAGGGCCCGCACGGCCCAACACTCCATCCAGAGTCAGTGTCCCATTTTTTCCCACGGTGATGGCCCCCCACACATTCATACCTACTTTTTTGTCATTATTCCATTTTTTTTATGCTTGCAACTGCTAAATAAGCCACCATGGGCCAATAGAAAGCCCCTAGTGCCCCCCCTGAAAGGGAAGAATGTGTCTTTTTAAGTGATTCGGGGATTCTATGATATGTTATGATACTAAAGCAGCAGGAGTTGAAAAAGGCTATAGTGCCAGCCAGCGAAAAAGTGTAGCATTAACAGTGTAGCAAGTAAGTTAAGCCATTAATCGATAAAAAAATGCGACACGAAACTTAACCCTCCATTGTTGTTTGAGGTATGGGCGACTGAAAAAATTTGCCGTCTGCTGCTGCTGCCCCCCACCACCACCACTAAAAGGGGCATGGTCAGTGGCCCTTATACAAAAAAAAAAACAACACAACACCAGTCCTCACATTCGTTGACATATTTTATTCATTCTAGAGTATATGTTTGTTTTTTATTTTTAATATTGTTTATTATGTCATATTAGATGAATTGTGACAGATAAAAAGCCGTAGAGTTGATATTAGTGTCATAATGAAGGACTATCTTGTCCTGTCCCCAAACACACACCCCTGTAGCCAGCACAATTCCAAACATACTCCAGAAACAGAACTCTCTGGAACATTTTTTTGAGCGACAGGGACCCAGTGACTCAAGCTGGTCCTATGCCTTTAAAAAAACAAAGGGGAAGTCCCCGGAAAGAACTTGGTACCTGAAGTCTTAATGGAAGGGGTTCCCCCTTTCCCAAAAACTACAACTCCCCCTTCCTCTCCCCTCCTTACCTTCCACACATCAACAACTCTTCAAAAAGGTAAGTGTCAAAAAATTACTGTTTTATACTTCATGTCTCATTGTTTTCTGTGTAATTTAATGTAAAAAAAATAATTTATTTTAATACTTTTGGGTGTCTGAAATGGATTAATTGAATTTCCATTATTTCTTAAGGGGGAAAAAAAATTGGGAAATTTGTAATATTCGGGATTAGTAGCACCCTCTGGAACGGATTAATTAAAACCAGGAGTCCACTGGTCACTTTCCGCTTTTTGGTGGAAGGTTGATAATGGTCTGGGTTTTCATCACTATTTCTGGTATCCTGGTCATTACTTTCTGTCACAAACTCCTCAACACCATTAGATTCATCTTCACTGACACTTCAATCTGTGTTAAAAATATCACTTGGGAAGGGGAAAAGTCCCATTTCCCCAAAGTGAGGTATTTTCCCCCTTGGCGGGGAAAGGCGCACTAATTAAACCCCACAATGAAGTGGGGGGCCCCCATTTTTCATAGTGCGCCCCTGACCACGCTGACCCATTCTCTCACATGCAGGCCTACCCGCTAGATTTGAAGGCCTAGAATTTTGGCGTATAATCGGCCCCCGGCCCCGCCGTACATGTGGGACCGACCCTGAAAGGGGTTAAAAAACCCAAAAAAATGCAAATCCAATTTAAACCGTTCCCGAGGGAGGCGGTTTATTGTTTGGGGACATGACAAAAAGCTTCAATATGCGCTAATATCAACTCAACATTTATCTATACCAATTCATCTAATATGACATAATAAACAATATTAATAACATAGAAACATGATATATATCTAGAATGAATAAAATGTCATTACATATGTGACGAGTGGTGGTGGTTTTTGGGTTTTTATCAGGGCCACTGACAGCAAAAACCGTATAGTGGTGGTGGCCACTAGTCACCTGAAACAATGTACGTAATTTATAAATAAAAATATTTACTTTAATTTATAAATAAGAAATATTTACTTTAATTTAAAAAATAAGAAATATTTACCCCTTTATAAATAAAAAATATTTACACTTCCCTTGGAGGAGATGCTGGCAGAGGGCGGTGTATGTTGTCAGTGGCCCTATATACAACAACATTGGGGGGAATTATTTTTCGTGTTGTCCTTTTCTATCCTTAATGGGCAACACTTGCTACACTTTATCACTGGCGGGGCGCTATCCCCAAATTCGACTCCTGCTGCTTAGTACCCCATCATATCGTAGAATCACTGAAGAAGGCATATTCTCCCCTCTCCCTCCTCCACTTTGGTACTTTCTACGAGTTTTTTTGAATTCTATCGTGTTTTTTACCTTTTTTGCCAAAGGGCTTTAGCGCTTCTATTTGATTATAATAATAATTTTGCCAAAGGGCTGGCACTGGGCTCTCTTTGGGCCCATGGTGGCTTATTTAGAAACCCAAAAACAAGTGAAAAAAACAATGGATTATTACAAAATGTTTAGAGGGACCCCAGGGTAATGTTCACTCCCCGAGAAACAATGCCACACTGACTCAGAATGGTGTGGGGGCTTTGTGTGCACTCGGGCGTTTTCCCGGAAAACAAAACCCAGAGGGAATAAACGAAAACAGAGACTATATTTTGAAAAAAAAAAAGTCAGGAAAACCCTTAAAATCAAATCAGAGGGTCCATTTAAGGATAATACACATGGCTGGCAAGTAATACAACGTTCACTTAATCAGGGAAACAGCTGTGACTGCATCCTGTGTAATTGTTGGTTCATGAGCTGCTCTCTGAGACAGAGACAAGCAGTCAGAAAGACAGACACACACACACAGGCAGTCAGAAAAACAGACAGCCACAGGCAGTCAGAAAGACAGACAGACACACAGGCAGTCAGAAAAACAGACAGACACACAGGCAGACTGAAAGACAGACACACACACAGGCAGACTGAAAGACAGACACACACAGGCAGACTGAAAGACAGACACACACACAGGCAGACAGAAAGACAGACAGAAAACAGGCAGACTGGGAAAAACAGAAAACAGGCAGACTGAAAAAAAGACACACACACACACACACACACAGGTAGACTGAAAAAAAGACACACACACAGGCAGACTGGGAAAAAAAGGCCACACAGGCAGACTGAAAGAAAAAACACACACACACACACACACACACACACACAGGCAGACTGAAAGAAAGACACAGAAAGACAGAAAACACAGACAGACAGACAGAAAGACAGAAAACACAGACAGACAGAAAACACAGACAGACAGACAGAAAGACAGACACACACAGGCAGACAGAAAGACAGACACACACAGGCAGACAGACAGAAAGACACACACACACACAGGCAGACAGACAACACAGGCAGACAGACACACACACACACAGGCAGAAAAGACACACACACACACACACAGGCAGAAAACACACACAAGGGGAGACAGAAAGACAGACACACACAGGCAGACAGAAAGACAGACAGACACAGGGAGACAGAAAGACAGACAGACACAGGCAGACAGAAAGACAGAAGACACAGGCAGACAGAAAGACAGACAGACACACAGGCAGACAAAAACAGACAGACACAGGCAGACAGAAAGACAGACAGACACAGGCAGACAGAAAGACAGACAGACACAGGCAGACAGAAAGACAGACAGACACAGGCAGACAGACACAGGCAGACAGAAAGACAGACAGACACAGGCAAAAGAAAGACAGACAGACACAGGCAGACAGAAAGACAGACAGACACAGGCAGACAGAAAGACAGACAGACACAGGCAGACAGAAAGACAGACAGACACAGGCAGACAGAAAGACAGACAGACACAGGCAGACAGAAAGACAGAGGCAGACAGAAAGACAGAGGGAAAAGAAAGACACAGGCAGACAGAAAGACACAGGCAGACAGAACGACAGACACACACAGGCAGACAGAAAGACAGAAAACACAGAAAACAGAAAGACAGACACACAGGCAGACAGAAAGACAGACACACACAGGCAGACAGAAAGACAGACACACACAGGCAGACAGATAAGCAGATAGGGGCTAGACAGACATGTTTATGTGTAACAGTGAAAAAAAACAAAGCCAGGGTTCCCCGCAGCAATCTCGATCATCAAGTGTCAAACCACTGCTGCACTGTCCCGTTTTAGTGACACCCAGTCTTTCACCATGCTTTAAAGGGGTTTCATATACTCCCCGGGGTCTAAAACATTGCTGGGACCTATAAATCTTTGTATATATTTCAGACAATAGTAAAAGACCCAAGGCAGGGAAAAAGTTTACCTGTCAATTTTGTTCATGATTTTTTGAGTACAATTTCAATACCTAATATTAGTGTCAGAACAAATTTTGGGTTTGAAATCACAAGAACTACTATAAATTGTAATTATCAGAACATAAAAATTATATAAAATAATATAAAAATGAGAAAAAATGTATATCTGCAACACTTCTGCAAGTGGATGCAATTTTTTATTTTTTTTATTAACTTCTGTTCATCACTTTCAGCATAGAACTTCAACAATTTGTCTTTCTGGTTCTTTAGGTGGTAGATGGTGGTTGTTCCAATGCCAGACTCCTCGTCAGACACTTCATACTTACAGTGGCCCCTCGCCATTCCCAAAACGTTCCAGGAGCTTGTTCTTAACGTGAAATGTTCGGCGATTTAATTTTTCCCCTAAGAAATAATGGAAATACAATTAATCCGTTCCTGCTGTCAGGAGGCATGACAAAATAGTACTTCACTGTGAAGCTATTATCAACTGACAGCTTATTTATCTATCACAATTCATCTAATATGACATAAACAATATAAATAACATAAAAACCTGATATACACTCTAGAATGAATAAAATATGTATGTCATTGAATGTTGGCTGGGAAGGATGGTGGTGGCGAGCATTTCGCACGCTGTAAAAAAATCTTCCCATTCTTTCCTCCTTCAGACGTGTTTGTATGGGAAAAGGAGTTTGTAATGCTATCTGCATTAGATCACTTCCAGTCAGCTTCAAGTAGTGAACAGAAATCGTACATGTCAGGCTGGTAACAGCAACAACACTGGTTTGTTTACAAAACTCCCTCCCGAACCTTCATTTAATCTTGTTTACTCTGCCTCTACCACCACTGCCTCTCACAAGCCTCCCAACTGCCTCTCACCACTGCCTCACCACTGCCTTTACCACCACTGCCTCTCACCACTGCCTCAACCACTGCCTCAACCACTGCCTCTCACCACTGCCTCAACCACCACTGCCTCCACCCTGCCTCTCCCCTGCCTCTCACCACTGCCTCAACCACCCCTGCCTCAACCACCACTGCCTCAACCACCACTGCCTCACCACTCCTCTCCCACTGCCCCTCCCCGCCCCCCCACTGCCTCAACCACCACTGCCTCTCACCACTGCCTCTCACCACTGCCTCTCACCACTGCCTCAACCACCACTGCCTCAACCACCACTGCCCTCACCACTGCCTCTACCACCACTGCCTCTCACCACTGCCTCCACAATGAACAAACTCCAAACAATTATAATTAAGTGTGAAATGTATGGATGAGCGTGCTGGGTTTGTTCTCTCAGTGTCCCGAGGGGGCTGGCTCTCAAGCGCCTGGGCGGACAGGTGATGGACACACTTGTTGAACCGTGATATTTTGTTGCATGAGATTGATTTTCTTGTTCTAATGACGGTTGTTCGACTGCCCGGGCCCTTCGAAAAGCGGGGGGCCACTGTATATAAATGCTTCCTCTTCTTCTTTTCACTATTGCCCATAGTCCTTTTTAACATTTTCAGCAATATTTTCATACCCGAGCACAAAACACATGGTAATCAGTGAGTAATTGCTGCTGACAGTAAACTGGCACTAATACAAATATGAAGCTCATCTGTCTTGGTTCAACAGATGGAGGATTGAGGTTCCACCATGTCTTGCACTGAGTGACCATTTGTGGTGCGTCGTGTCATCACAAAACTTTTGGATTTTCGGATAAAGGATTCCCTCTGTACTATGATCTTTGTTGATATTTTATGGTAGCATAATATAAACACCAGCGATATAACTTTGTACACTCTGGTAGAGTATGGCAAGTCTCTGACTTATGTTCTGTGTTACAATGTTCCACATATGACACTGGCATTTTAAAAATTAGATCAATTAAAAAGTATTTTCATCTGGGGGACTAAATTCTCTCACCAGTGGCACAGCCACTGGTGAGAGATATCCATCTACATATACAATAAATTTTCATCTTCAGCTTATATTATGTGTACGGTATGCTATTGATTATCCTTATTAAATTAACTAAAACATTGTTTTTAACCAACAGAATATAATGGGTGCCCTGAAGTATGCAACAAAGGGAAGAACATCAATTTGCATTGCTCATCGTTTGTCAACTGTTATTGATGCAGACGAAATTCTTGTTTTGCAAGAGGGTCAAGTCACAGAGAGTGGCACACACCAGCACCTTCTTGCTCAAGATGGATATTATACTAAACTGTGGAATTCACAGCACCATGTTCAGTGAGTAAATTCTGCTGACTAAAGTTGTCTTACTAGTAGGAATTGGGGCCACTTCATGTGTCACTGAAAATATTTACATTTATTATATTCTTTGAGATATATATTTTTTTCCTTTGACATACAGTAGGACAGCCATATCCACAGGTCGGTTTCCATGGTTTACCATGGCCGAAAATAACCCTTAATTCTGCTTAATGGCACCAAAGTGTAAAGTAGTGATGATGGAAGTTTTCAAAGTCTAAGAGAAGCTGTGAAGTCCTTACCATCAGTATGTATCATAGGTATGTATATAAACAACTTATATGTAGGGTTTGCTACTATTCAGCAGTTTTGTGTATCCATGGTAGGTCTTGGAAGTTATCCCCAGCAGATATGAGGGTCCTACCGTATAATGCCATAGAGGATAAAGGTTATTCTTATGGTATATTCATCTTTCACTGAAGAAAATTTTTCCTTTTTTTTTTATGATAGTAATCAAAATATTACAAGCAGTTACACAATTTACTCAAAAAGATGAAGCTTCCAAGGGGTAAATAATGAGTTAATTGTGGTTACAGATGTTAGTAGAACATTTTTATCTTTACATTTATACAGTACTGAGCTTGGTTAAAAAAAAGTCCTTTTGTACTGTGTATAATATACTGTGCGTCTATTCATGGACAGGAAACACTGCTTATTGCAGTTACCCTGGCCAAATGTTTCACAATTTGAGCGATGGGGAATTTGAGATTTGCCAGTATCCCTCGACTTGCTTGGGATTTGAACCCAGACCCCTTTTGATCATAAGCAGGATGCTCTGATATTTTCATAAGATAAAAAACCTAATACTATATGTTTTTTGTGATATTAACTGGATCCTATTTTCTGACACCCATGTTATAATTAGAGATGGTGATAGGGACAGTAACTAAAATAATTATGGATTATTAATTTTGTAATGTTGAAATTCCAGAGTACTAGTTTGTACTGTATTGTACTTGTCAGAGATTTATTCATTTCTTCCTCCTTCCCTCAAGCTCATTTCTTCACCCCAATCTCTCTCTCTCCCATTTACCTCTGATTTACAAATACCAAATTTTTTCCAAAAATAAAAGATGTCAATTTTTGGGAATTAAATATGTATATAAAAGTATTTTTATTGGACAATCCCTTGTTTTGCAAAGCATTTCAAACACAGTGCTATTTACTAATCACTTTACATAAGGTAGTGATAGCAGCAGTGTGGTAGTACAGTAGTGGTGATGGGTTAGGAAGCAGTGTGGCAGATGTTACAAATGTATATATATATATACTTTAACATGCTGGCTGTCTCCCACTGAAGCAGGGTGACCCAAAAGAAACACTTTCACCATCATTCACATAATCTATGTCTTTGCAGAGGTGCCCAGATATGACAGTTTAAATGTCACTCCAAACAGCCAATATCCCAAACCCCTCCTTAAAAGTGCAGGGTGGTACTTCCCACCTCCAGGACTCAAGTCTGGCTAACCAGTTTTCCTGAATCCCTTCACAAAATATTAGCCTGCTCATGCTCCAACAGCTCGTCAGGTCCCAAAAACCATTTGTCTCCACTCCTAGCTAACACACCACACATGCCTGCTGCATGTCCAGGCCCCTTGCACACAAAACCTCTTTTACCCCTCCCTCCGTCCATTCCTAGGATGACCCCTACCCTCCTCCCTCCACTACAGATATATATGTACACCCTGAAAGTTATTCTATTTTGCTTCACCCTCTCTAAATGACCAAACCACCTCAATAACCCCTCTTCAGCCCTCTGAATATTTTTGTAACTCCACATCACCTAATTTCCACACTACAAATTCTCTGCATAATATTTACACCACACATTGCCCTTAGACATGACATCTCCACTGCCTCCAGCCTCCTCCTCACTGCAGCATTTACAACCCATTGTTCACACCCATATAAGAGTGTTGGAACCACTATACTCTTGTACATTTCCTTCTTTGCCTCCATGGATAAAATTTTTTTGTCTCCACAGACACCTCAGAGCACCACTTACCTTGTTTTACTTCATCAGTTCTATGGTTAACCTCATCCTTCATAAACCCATCTCCTGACAAATCTGCTCCAAATATCTGAACACATTCACTTCTTCCATACTCCTCCAATGTGATACCCAAATTTTTTCTTTACCTAACTCGTTGATACCCTCATCACCTTACTCTTATCTATGTTCACTTTCAACTTTCTTTCTGTCACACTGTTACGGGATACCCTTGACCAACATTTTATATTGTGTGTATTTTTATCATAATGGTATATTGGAGATATTTCCGTTATTAGCTAAAACGAAAATGTCTTACTTTATACTATTATTTGATTTACTATGTTGTAGGTAGGATGTTACATTTTACTGTGGTGTTCATGTAGTGTGAGACCACTAGTCATACTGCCGGTTACCTGTTCAGGTAGTGGCCGGTCTCCCCTCCTCAGTCACGTGACCTACATGACGTCGTTTCACCAAACATTGACGATCGTCAGTAGGTTCACACATCCACTCCTGACCAGGAGTAGGTTCACTGACTTTCACAAGAGTAGTCATACGCTCTTTGGAGTAGGCTTGGGAAGTTATTCCACCTTTAAGAGGGTTTGTTAAGTCTCTAGTATGGTTTGAAAATTGTCTATTCATCCACGACTTACGGTGATAGCTTGTATTAGCCGAGGCTTTGGTCAGTATTCTGAATTATTGTCTCAAGAAAATGTATTTGATGTTTCAATTGATATTTTATACTTCTCTGCCTTTATTGAGGCCATAGTCTCAGTTATTGTATTGGTAAACGTTAATGTAAAATATTATTTGTATAAAACTCATGTCATTGAGTATGATTATTGTACAGAAACAAGTAAAGTCATAGGTCAACTGTTTTCGAATAAAGTTTATCATGATAGAGATAACTTTATACCATACACTTAATAATTATATGAATTCTTTTATATTAAATTTCTCAAATTTTACTTGCTTGAGTCAATCTTCTAAAAATTTCCCTAATACTATAATGATTTTCTCTAACGATGAAATAATCAAAGCTTAATTAAATAACTTGTTACGCGGGGCAAAACAGGCTAATAAATGAGGCCCTGATCGTAACATACACCCTCCCAAACTTGTCCACTAACCTTTGAAACTTCTTTTAGAATCTCCCAAAATTATTATTATATATTATAATCAAATAGAGCGCTAAACCACAGGGTTGAATCTCCCAAAAGCACAGTATCATCAGCAAAAAGTAATTATAACTATTCCCATTTTGTATTTGATTCACATAAATTAATCCCACCCTCTTCCCAGCACCTAGCATTTACTTCTTTTACAAATCTGTAAATATGTTAACCATGGTGACATTACACACCCTGTCTAAGGCCTACTTTTACTGGAAGTTATCTCCTCTTTAAACAATCTAACCTGAGCCTCACTATCCTCACAAAACTCTTTTACAGCATTTAGTAACTTACTACCTATTCCACACAATTGCAACATTTGCCACATTGCTCCCCTGTCCACCTATCATAAGCCTTTTCTAAATCCATAAAAGCAATGAAAACATCGCTACCTTTATCTAAATAAGTGTTCGCTTATGTGGTTCAATGTAAACACTTGATCTACACATCCCCTACCCATTCTAAAGCCTCCTTGTTCATCTGCAATCCTGCTCTCTGTCTTACCTCTAATTCTTTCATTAATAACCCATACACTTTACCTGGTATACTCAGTAAACTACTACTTTCAACAAACCAGCCATATTCCACCAAGCAGGGTGCCCTCATCCTCATCCTCATTTCTGACATAGAGATGTAAGCCATAGCTCCGTGTCATAATTTGCGTATGACACTCCAAGCGGACATAAACCAAATCTTCAAATGGGCCACTCAAAACAATATGAAGTTCAATGAGGAGAAATTTTAACTACTCAGATATGGAAAACTTTAGGAAATTAAAAATGTATCAGGGTATACGACAAATTCTAACCATACAATAGAGCGAAAAATTAATGTGAAGGACCTGGGAGTGATAATGTCAGAGGATATTGCCTTCAAAGACCACAACACTGTATATACCACATCTACTAGGAAAAGGATAGGATGCCAAGGGATGCCAAGCCCATGGTGATTCTCATCAAATCACTTGTTCTCTCTAGGCTGGAATACCTGTACACTAATGGCCCCTTCAAGGCTGGTGACATTGCTGACCTGGAGAGTGTACAAAGAACCTTCACGGCACACATAAGTATGATAAGGCACCTAAATTACTGGGAACTGTTGAAGGTCCTTGATCTGTATTCGCTGGAATGCAGGCGAGAGAGATGCATGATAATATACACTTGGAAGGTCCTGGAGGGATTGGTACCAAACCTGCACATGAAAATCACTCCTATGAAAGCAAAAGACTCGGCAGGAGTCTTATTAGAAACCCCTGACCTAATCCCATTTATTTCTCCCCACTGAAGCTCTCCTACCCCTTCAGCTTTGTTTCACTTAGAGTCAAGACATCTAGCTTCTTTTCATTCATAACATCCACAATTATCTCATTCTTATCATTTTCACTACATCCATCTTGCATGTTTATGAGACAGAAAAAGACACCAGCAATCCTCCATCATAAAACAGTTACAGGCTTCCATTTTACATTCACTTGGCAGGACAGAAGTATCTCCTGTGCAGTTTTTCTCTACCAACCTACTACCTAGGACTCGGTAAACTTATTCCTTTATAATTTTTACAATCTCTTTTGCATACGCATATGGAACAAATTTTTTTTTTTCAACAAGTCGGCCGTCTCCCACAGAGGCAGGGTGACCAAAAAGAAGAAAATCCCCAAAAGAAAATACTTTCATCATCATTCAACACTTTCACAACACTCATACTTAATCACTGTCTTTGCGAGGCGCTCAGATACGACAGCTGAGAATAGTCCTCCCAGCTGTCACTATCCCAGACCCTCCTTTAAAGTGCAGGCATTGTACTTCCCATTTCCAGGACTCAAGTCCAACTAAATCAATTAACTGGTTTCCTGAATCCCTCCACAAAATGTTACCCTGCTCACACTCCAACAGATCGTCAGGTCCCAAAACCATTCGTCTCCATTCACTCCTATCTAACACGCTCACACATGCTTGCTGGAAGTCCAAGCCCCTCGCCCACAAAACCTCCTTTACCCCCTCCCTCCAACCTTTTCTAGGGACGCCCCTACCCGCCTTCCTTCCCTACAGATTTATACGCTCTCAAGTCATTCTACTTTGATCCATTCTCTCAAATGACCAAACCACCTCAACAACCCTCTTCAGCCCTCTGACAAATACTTTTAGTAACTCCACACCTTCTCCTAATTTCCACATTCCGAATTTTCTGCATAATATTTACACCACACATTGCCCTTAGACAGGACATCTCCACTGCCTCCAGCCTCCTCCTCGCTGCAGCATTTGCAACCCATGCTTCACACCCATATAAGAGTGTTGGTACCACTATACTTTCGTACATTCCCTTCTTTGCCTCCCTGGATAATGTTTTTTTGTCTCCACAGATACCTCAACGCACCACTCGCCTTTTTCCTTCATCAATTCTATGGTTAACCTCATCCTTCATAAACCTATTCGCTGACACGTCAACTCCCAAATATCTGAAAACATTTACTCCTTCCATAATCCCTCTCTCCAATGTGATATCCAATTTTTCTTTATTTAAATCGTTTGATACCCTCATCACCTTACTCTTATCTATGTTCACTTTCAACTTTCTACCTTTACACACTCTCCCAAACTCGTCCACTAACCTTTGCAACTTTTCTTTAGAATCTCTTATAAGTACAGTATCATCAGCAAAAGTAACTGTGTCAACTCCCATTTTGCATTTACTTCCCATAATTTAATCCACCCTCTCCCCAACACCCTAGCATTTACTTCTTTTACAACCCCATCTATAAATATATTAAACAACCATGGTGACATTACACATCCCTGTCTAAGACCTACTTTTACCGAGAAGTAATCTCCCTCTCTCTCCTACACACCCTAACCTGAGCCTCACTATCCTCATAAAAACTCTCTACAGCCTTCAGTAACTTACTACCTATTCCATACACTTGCAACATTTGCCACATTGCTCCCCTATCCACTCTGTCATATGCCTTTTCTAAATCCATAAATGCAATGAAAACTTCTCTACCTTTATCTAAATACTGTTCACATATATGCTTTACTGTAAACACTTGATCTACACATCCCCTACCCACTCTAAAGCCTCCTTGCTCATCTGCAATCCTACTCTCTGTCTTACCTCTAATTCTTTCAATAATAACCCTGCCATACACTTTACCAGGTATACTCAGTAAACTTATTCCCCTATAATTTTTACTCTCTTTTATCCCCCTTCCCTTTATATAAAGGAACTATACATGCTCTCTGCCAATCCCTAGGTACCTTCCCTCTTTCATACATTTATTAAACAAAAATACCAACCACTCCAGCACTATATCCTCCCTGCTTTTAACATTTCTGTCATGATCCCGTCAGTTCCAGCTGCTTTACCCCTTTCATTCTACGTAATGCCTCACGCACCTCCCTACACTCACATCCTGCTCTTCTTCACTCCTAAACGATGTTGTACCTCCCTGGCCAGTACATGAAATTACCGCCTCCTTTTTCATCGACATTTAAAGTTCCTCAAAATATTCCGCCATCTACCCAATACCTCCAGCTCCCCATCTACTAACTCCCTACTCTGTTTTTAACCAACAAATCCATTCGTTCCTTAGGCTTTTTACCTTGTTTATCTCACTCCAAAATTTTTCTTGTTTTCAGCAAAATTTCTTGACAGAGCCTCTCCCATTCTTTCATCCGCTCTTCTTTTGCACTCTCTCAACCTTTCTTTTACTCTCCATATACTCTGCTCTTCTATTAACACTTCTGTTTTCTAAAACCTCTCATAAGCTACCTTTTCTCTTTATCACACCCTTTACTTCTTCATTCCACCACTCACTCCTCTTTCCTCCTGCACCCACCCTCCTATAGCCACAAACTTCTGCCCCACATTCTTATACTGCATTTTTAAAACTATCCCAACTCTCTTTAACCCCCACTACTCATACTTGCACTAGCCCACCTTTCTGCCAATAGTTGCTTATATCTCACCCTAACTTCCTCCTCCCTTAGTTTATACACTTTTACCTCTCTCTTGCTGTTGCCATTTTCTTTTTGTCCCATCTACCTTTTACTCTAACTGTAGCTACAACCAAATAATGATCCGATATATCCGTTGCTCCCTCTATAAACATGTACATCCTGAAGCCTACCCATCAACCTTTATCCACCAATACATAATCCAACAAACTACTTTCCTTACGTGCTATATCATACCTTGTATATTTATTTATCCTCTTTTTCATAAAATATGTATTACTTATTACCAAACCTCTTTCTACACATAGCTCAATTAATGGTTCCCATTTACATTTACCCCTGACACCTCAAATTTACCTACTACTCCCTCCACAACATTTTTACCCACTTTAGCATTAAGATCCCAACCACAATTACTCTCACTTGGTTCAAAACTCCCCACACACTCACTCAACATTTCCCAAAATCTCTCTCTCTCTCTACACTTCTCTCTTCTCCAGGTGCATAAACACTTACTATAACCCACTTTTCACATCCAACCTTTATTTTACTCCACATAATCCTTGAATTTATACATTTATATTCCCTCTTTACCTGCCATAACTGATTATTCAACATTATTGCCACTCCTTCCCTTTTGCTCTAACTCTTTTTGAAACCCCCAAACCCAATCCCATTTATTTCTCCCCCCTGAAACTCTCCTACCCCCCTTTAGCTTTGTCTCACTTAAAGCCAGGACATCCAGTTTTTTTTCATTCATAACATCTACAATCATTTTTTCTTATCATTCGCACAACATCCACGCACATTCAAACATCCCACTTTTTAAAGGGTTTTTTTCTTTTTTTTTTTAGTAAGCTTTCAGGAAAAGGGGTTACTAGCCCATTGTTCCCGGCATTTTAGTTGACTTTTACAACACGCATGGCTTAGGGGAAAGATTCTTATTTTAAATTTCCCCCTGGATATGAAAGGAAAAAACAATAAGAACAAGAACTATTAAGATAAAAAACAAAGAAAACTCATTAAATGTGTATACATAAACGTGTACATGTTTGCGTAGCGTGACCTAAGTGTAAGTAGAAGTAGCAAGACGACCTGAAATCTTGCAT
>WNWK01040756.1:0-16809 GCA_009830355.1 Cherax destructor
CACTAAAAACAGTGGAATAATGACAATATACTGGTATGAATGGGTAGGTGGCGTGGATGGTGGTCGCTCTCGCTTGTAAACAATAGCACACTGACACTCCCTGGAGTGCCTGCCCAGCTGGGCCACGCGTACACGCCTGGGACGAATATCGTAGACCGAGCAGATCATCGTAAACGGAGCCAACATTTTGACGTAAAAATGTATCGCTAACCGATTTTATCGGTATCCGACGCCATCGCTAACCGGGGGTTGACTGTATATTTTGGGGAAGAGAAAGAAGTCACAGGGGGCTAGGGGGTGGGAGGATGACTGCCATGTTGTTTTTGGCCAGAAAATGATGGTCTTTCTGGTCTTAAGTCAGGAAGTGGGGCACAGATTTCACAGCCACTGTTTTCAGCACTTAAAATGTCCTGGATATTCTGATGACAATTTTTGTGAATAGCCTTCCTTACTTTTTCAATGTTGGCATCATTTTGATGTTGGTGGACGACCAGAGCGTTCGTCATCCTCAACCCGGTCGTCCTGCTTTGAACTGAGAAAACCATTCAAAACACTGTCTGACCCATTCCTTAATCACCTGATGCTTACTAGACCTTTTTGTGAGTTTAACTAGCTGTTTTACTAAGTTTGAAACAGAATTTCACACATACGCTGTTCTTTTTCAAAGATTTCATTCTGTTACACCAAAAATTGCAACAGTGCATACAACTCGCAAAAATAACCACAATCAAATAACCAACTGCACTGAAACCTGCCGGATGATCTACACTACCTCCATACAGTAGAATCTCCATATCCACTGATTAGGTATCCATGGTATATTGTGGCCCAAAAATAGCTCTTAATTTTGCATAATAATGGTCCCAAAGTGCAAAAGTAGAGAAGCTGGCACTTCCTCAAAGCCTAAGAGAAGCCGTGAAGTGCTTTCCATTAGTGAAAAGTAATAATTCTCCACATATTGTGCATAATTTATCAAACTTTATAATAGGTATGTATAGGACTAATATATAGGGTTTGCTACTATCCATGGTTTTGGTATCCATGGCAGGTCCTTGGAACATATCTCCCGCAGATACGGGCGACTACTGTATTTCACCCAGGAAGTATGCAAAAATTTGTGTCCAGGAACTTTTTTTGATAGCACCTCATATAGTAGTCAGACATGAAAATAGAAGTGCCACTTATATCTAAAAATTGAGATGTGAATTATCTATAAAATGGTCTGCAGCCCATTAGTGGGGAAACATGCTTCTTCAGTGAGTGGAAAGAGGCAAAACGGGAGGTTTAATGCTGACTCTTCTGAACTAGTCAGCTGGTCATGCACTGCTCCATCACACACTGCTGATGGGTTGGTTGCTGATTCACTCATGTATGTACTGCCCAAACACAGCTTGAATTTGACTCTGTATTTTGTGGATCATGGCCACCACAAATTGAGAGTTTGAGTATTCTTAAGTGAGTTGAGTGGAGCTTGTGGTTACAGGATACACATTATGTTTGGTTAAGTCCAAGCAGGTACTGGGAAGGGGTGTTATATACCTTTGGTTTTATGGCAGCTAACTGTAGGCCTCTGGCAGTTACTTGTGTATATGTATGTCTCCACTAGCTGTGGAGCTTTTAAGAATACCTGGTTCTTCCCTTTCTTTTAATGATCCGTTGTTCCCATCCCACAGTGTAGGATGTGGTGATGCTTATAGTAGCTGAGATGCTGTCTGTGGTGATGACTGTACGTAGTGGCTAAGGTGTTGGCTGAAGGTTAAGGTGCTTTGCTGTTGTGGCTGAGATGCTGGTTGTAGTAGTCGAGGTGCTAACTGTGGTGATGACTGCAGTGGCTGAGGTATTGGTTGTGGTCATGGCTCTAGTGACTGTGGTAAGGGAATCTGCGATGCATTCATTCGAAACTTCACTTTCCTTATTACGTTCATCATGGCCTTCTCCTTAGGAACACTCATTCTTTGGCACTCTTTCTATGATGATGTTAAGACCCCTTACAGTAGTCCAAAAATTTTGTGAATAAAGGAACAATTATGCTCACCGGTGTGGGAAGTTTCAATGTGTTTATGACCGGGTCACCATTTGGAGAAGACCCGGGCCGGACGTACTGGCGAACCTACAAGAAGAAGAAGAAGGAGAGTTTAAACATTGCAGGCTCAGAAGAACAACATAAGTGGGCTGCTATGTATAGACATGATGGTTGCATCAACAACAGTTAATATATTTCCTAAAAGTATTAATTGAAATGAACTTGTAAAATACAGTGGAACCTCCACTTACGAGTTTAATCCGTTCCGTGACCTTGCTCGCATCTCGATTTGCTCGTTTAAATTAATTGAAATGCAATTAATCCGTTCCGTCTCTCAGGAGGCACGTCAAGATACTTCAATATTTCATTAATGTCATCTATACGGCTTATTTATCTATCACAATTCATCTAATATGACATAATAAACAATACACTAGAATGAATGAAATATGTATGTCATTACATATATGAGGAGTGGTAGTGTGCAGAGACGACACGGCGACCATTGTGGTTGTTGGGGGTGTATAGGGCCACCACAGCGGCCATTCCTGCTTGACTACAGACACTACGTACATAGTTTCATAAGGAAAACAATAATAATAATACATGTACATAATAATAAATTATCAAGTAATACAGCATTTACCTTTTAGATGGAGACGATATGCTGGGCACAGTGTTGTATGCTGTCAGGAGTTCATTTCGTTTCGTCCTTTTTCTATCGCTAATTGCTACACTCTTAATGGTACTCTTAATACTTTAATTCCATGGAAATCATCCTCTTTTTCTTCTCAGCACTGTCCTTTGCACTTGCTTTCTTAGGACCCATAGTTAGAAACAAGAAATTCTGCAAAATAACTGCACAAAACATAAGCAAATCACGAGAATTATCTCCACCACCAGTTGAAGCATACGCGGTCTGAGTGTTGTTTTGATACACATACGTACTGCCATCTTGTGGTGGCATTCTCAAACTCACTTATACATAGTATTATTATAGTACAGTGGATCCCCGAGTTACGAGCACCCCGGAAATCGTACAATTATGTAAGTACAGTATAATATTGTAAGTGCTTTTGTAAGTGTATTTTTGGGGATCTGAAATGGACTAACCTACTTGACATTATTTCTTAAGGGAGTAAATTCATTCAGTAATGGCACTTGAGCAGGCTTCTGGAATGAATTTTGCTCCTTACTCGGGGGTCCACTGTATTACAGTGGACCCCGAGTATCAGCCGTAATTCGTTCCAGGAGCTAGGCCTCAACTCGAACTGGCCGAAAGTCGAACTAATATTTCCCATAAGAAATAATGTAAATACAATTAATGCGTTTCCACCCAAAAATATTCACAAAAAATTCATTTTTTTAAAGAATAAATACTATAGTTTTGCATACAGAAAACAATGAGAAATAATATAAAGCACTAATTTTAATGGATAAATGAACATTTAAATCAGTTTTACCTTTATTGAAGATTTGTTGGCGTATGAGAGGCAGGAGATTTTGTTTGGAGGCAGTACAAGATAGTCCTTCAACATGACACTAATATCAACTCTATGGCTTATTTATCTAGCACAATTCATCTGATATGACATAATAAACAATATTAATAACATAGAAATATGATACAGTAGACCCCCGGAGTTCGTAATTAATCCGTTTCAGAGGGCGCTCCGAATAGCGAATATTACGAACTCCGAATCTATTTTCCCCATAAGAAATAATGGAAATAAAATTAATCCGTTCCAGACACCCAAAAGTATTAAAATAAATTCTTTTTGTACAACAAATATACAGTGGTCCCCCGCCTAACGAGCAAAATTCATTCCAGAAGCCTGCTCAAGTGCCATTACCGAACGAATTTACTTCCTTAAGAAATAATGCCACGTAGGTTAGTCTATTTCAGACCCCCAAAAATACACTTCCACAAGCACTTACAATATTATACTTACATAATGTACGATTTCGGGTGTCAGGGAAACGCCTTCCCCTGAACAAAATATTGATGGAAAAATTAATAAATAATAGTAAACCAAAGGATATTTATAATAAGATGGTTTTTTCTGGATTTTTAATAAAAAATTAAATAGAAATAAAAAAGAAATATATCCGTTGTGGTTCAGGTCTGTTGGTGAGACAGGAGGTAATAACCGGAGAGGGGGAGAATAGATGATGGTTGTCTCCGAGTAGGTGGTATGTCTCCGGAGTAGATGGTGAATCTCCTGGGACCACTAAGTAGGAATACACACTGTAGGTATCCAAACAGAGGTGAGATCTTCAGCAACACCCTCTAACGCACACAAGTTAGAAACTAGAGGAGTTGTTGTGGAATTCCCGTTAAGTCCAGGGAAAATCTTGCTCGTAAGTCATGCGTCTGTCCTGGAGGACCAGTCCAGCGGCAGAGCTGATAATAAAGAAAATATTCTGGTTACCATAAGTCTTAAAACATTTAAGATAGAAAAAGGTGTTTCAAGATGACCAAGTCACTACTGGTAACCAAAGAAAACATAATAATCAAACAAAAGAAGTACTCCTGGTAGAGTGCCTTACCTGATTCGGAGAAGAGTGAAGGTGAAGTGACTTTCCACTCCCCAACCGACACCAGGTAAGAGTCATACTACCAGGAGTAGAAAGTAAAAACCCTCAGACAACCGGGAACAAGAGTTTAGCCCCAGCCCGCTAGATGGCAGTGCTGGCTGTAACTCGTTAATAACGCTCCCGGCTGACTGAACAACCATTACCTTATTTACAACCACTTTTCCCTCACAATACCCCCCTTCCAAAACTTATGGTCGGAGGCAATAAGTTAACACCAGAGGGAAAAGTATTAGGTATGTGACCTCGGCTCCGCCAATCTGCAAAGTGGGTACGAGAGCACGAGATACCAAGCTCTAGATTTGTATGATATTGTGGCATAACATTCCTTCTCCACTGAGGAGTATATGTACCATCAAATATTTCAGTGGCTTGCTTGACAATTTTGGGACTCTTAGTTCCACCTTTTTGAAAGTAAGGTAGACAAGCTGGACAGGCTTTACAGAATTTATAAATGTTGGAGGACATCCCCGGCCAGAAGTACAATTCTCTGATCATGTCTAAGGTCCTCCGACGAGTAATATGGCCCGAGACTGTTTCTACATGCGTACTTCTTATAATAGTCTTACGACAATCCCTGGGGATGTCCAATAGACTTCTTCCAACATAGTTGGGATTGTCAGAGGTTACTATAGTCCTGTATAAAAGATTACCCTTGAACTCAAATTTGTACGTAAGGTTTTTTCTTTTAAATACGTTGCCATTTAATGCTAGCTTACGGGTTTTCTCTAAGGAAGAACAAGTCTTCTGGAGACTTTCAAAATTTAGGTGTGACAGCTCTATAGTTTTTCCTTTGGAAAGTACTAAAGGATGGATTGGTTTTACCTTAGATTGAGCTCTGGTAAGGACGTTAACCGTGTCTAGTTGTGTGGAAGATTCAGTCACCTGTGGTAGTTCCTCAGTTTCTGTGCAGATTAGTTTGGATGACTGACTCTCTAAGGTTTTTACCGGAACTTCATGATTATCCGAACGCTGAGTTGAGTTATCCTGTTTAATCACTTCGAGATTCTAGGGAAGAAACAGAAGTATCAAGTTTATCTTTTCCGGAATAGTTTGACAACCTTACACAGTCTAATTCGGATGGGAAGGTAGCCCCTTCTATGTTCCCAACCAAAACAGAACATGAAGTTATTGGGGCCACCACTGCCTCTACCCAACCAGTAAACCATTTGCAGTTAATGAAACATCTGAGAGTAGGAAACACATCACTTCTTCCTAAGTAGTCAGTTAATTTAGTACTTTTATACCGAGTTGAATCTAAGTTAGGAAAGAGTTTACTCGAAATAACAATACAAGAACAACCAGTATCTCTAAGAATGGTGGAAACATTCATGCCATTAACAGTACCTTCACTAAAAGGTGCGTTAATATTAGCTTCGGTGAAACATGTTCCAATATTCTCACCTTTTTTCTTGGGACAGTCTGGACGTCTGTGTCCCAATTCATTACAGTTATAACATTTTACTGGAAATTTCTCAGAGGAAAATGGTTTGGATAACTCAGATTGTTTAGTTACAACAGATTTATATCCACTACGCTCTTTAGGGTAGTTATTATGAGCGCAGGCATATATATCTGCAACGTGTGCCATTTCAGAAGCTGTGTGAACGTCACGTTCTTTAATAAAAATACGTAAGTCAGAGTTAACAGAAGAAAGAAATTGGTCTCTTACCATCAGGTCGTGTAATGAATCAAAGTCATGATCAACTTCGGCACTATCAATCCAACAATCAAACAATCTGAAAAGTGTTGTCAGATACTGCATGTAATTTTGATTGGGGGATATTTTAGTGTGCCTAAACTCAGACCTGTAATGATGGGTGGTCTTCTTGAAAGCCTGTAAGATAGCTTTCTTAAGTAGAGGATAATCAGTGATTACGTCAGTTGGTAAGGTGGAATATACATTTAAAGCTGTACCTGATAGAAGTAATCCAAGCCTTGTAGTCCAAGAATCTGAGGGCCACTCACAGAGTGTGGCAGTGTTCTCGAATCTGGTAATATATGCCGAGATGTCATCCTGCTCTGTGAAAGGTGGAATTTGAGGCATCCTAATATTAGATTCGTGGGTAGGGTATTCTAGTACCCCTTCATCTATTTTATGCTTAGATAGCTCTACCTTCTTGGCTTCCAATTCCAACCTTAACTGTTCTAACTCTCTCTGCTTTGCCTTTTCTTCAATCTCCTTCATCTTGAAGGCTACTTCCCTTGCCTGAACTCTGTCTTCTCTAGCAACCCTTTCCTGTTCTCTTTTGTCCTCTCGAGCTATTCTTTCCTGTTCCTTTTTCTCTTCTCGAGCTAGTCTTTCCTGTTCCTTTTTCTCTTCTCGAGCTAGTCTTTCCTGTTCCTTTTTCTCTTCTCGAGCTAGTCTTTCCTGTTCCTCCTGTTTAGCTAGAGCTAGTCTTTCCTGTTCCTTTTTCTCTTCTATAGCCATTTTAGCAGTAATATAACTATCAAGAGACTGGCCTGTAAATCCCATGTCTTTTCCAGCCCTTAACCAGAAATCTAACGAATCCATAGTAAGAAAATATAATACAAACCAAACAAGTTGATCTTAAATTAACAACTGAAACGACTGTTTCAAAAGAGGGACCACGTCCGCACACTTTCTAACCTTCCCAAAGAAGAAAATGAAATATTTCCACTTTGAAGCAAATCTAGTGGGCTCAAAAGCCTTCACTAAGATAAATGAACACGGTTCACACAGGAGGGGTTATTATGGAAGTTCCTCAGGTCCAACAAAAATGAGTAAACCTCTAAACCCAACCTAAGAACCAAAACACAGGCAAGTCCTCTAGACTACCAATAATGACTTGACACCTTAACGAACTCACCCTTTTCAACCTTAAATGTAATACTCACGACCAGGTGAACCATCAGAAGTTGTATCCAGAGTCCAGTATCCTGGCAAGGTCGCCACTGTCAGGGAAACGCCTTTCCCTGAACAAAATATTGATGGAAAAATTAATAAATAATAGTAAACCAAAGGATATTTATAATAAGATGTTTTTTTCTGGATTTTTAATAAAAAATTAAATAGAAATAAAAAAGAAATATATCCGTTGTGGTTCAGGTCTGTTGGTGAGACAGGAGGTAATAACCGGAGAGGGGGAGAATAGATGATGGTTGTCTCCGAGTAGGTGGTATGTCTCCGGAGTAGATGGTGAATCTCCTGGGACCACTAAGTAGGAATACACACTGTAGGTATCCAAACAGAGGTGAGATCTTCAGCAACACCCTCTAACGCACACAAGTTAGAAACTAGAGAGGAGTTGTTGTGGAATTCCCGTTAAGTCCAGGGAAAATCTTGCTCGTAAGTCATGCGTCTGTCCTGGAGGACCAGTCCAGCGGCAGAGCTGATAATAAAGAAAATATTCTGGTTACCATAAGTCTTAAAACATTTAAGATAGAAAAAGGTGTTTCAAGATGACCAAGTCATTACTGGTAACCAAAGAAAACATAATAATCAAACAAAAGAAGTACTCCTGGTAGAGCGCCTTACCTGATTCGGAGAAGAGTGAAGGTGAAGTGACTTTCCACTCCCCAATCGACACCAGGTAAGAGTCATACTACCAGGAGTAGAAAGTAAAAACCCTCAGACAACCGGGAACAAGAGTTTAGCCCCAGCCCGCTAGATGGCAGTGCTGGCTGTAACTCGTTAATAACGCTCCCGGCTGACTGAACAACCGTTACCTTATTTACAACCACTTTTCCATCACACCGGGGTGCTCATTAGGCGGGGGTCCACTGTATTAAATTACACAGAAAACAATGAGACATAAGAAATAAACAATAACATGTCACTTACCTTTACTGAAGAGTTGTTGATGTGTGAAAGATGGGAGGAGGGGAGAGGAATGTGGAGTTGCTAGTGTTTGGAAGGGGAATCCCCTTCCATTAACACTTCAGGTACCAAGTCTTTTTCTGGGGTTACTTCCCTTCTTTGTTTTTTAATGCCACTAGGACCAGGTTGAGAGTCACTTGACTCCTGTCTGACAAAATAACTGTCCTGGGAGCTCTGTATCTGGTGTTCCTTTAAAACATCCCTGAAGTGGGACACCACAGTCTCATTGTACATGTTGCCAGCATGGCCTGCAACAGCTTTGTTAGGGTGATAATGCTCCATAAATCTTTGCAAGTCACTCCACTTGGCACACATCTCCTTAATCTTTGAAGAAGGCAACGTCCTCCATATCTCTTCCTCCTCCTCTGAATCAATTTCCTGAGCTGTGGTCTGTTTCTGTTGCAGATGAAGCTCTTGCAGATCTGCAGTGGTTAGCTCTTCATTGTGGTCCTCCACCAACTCTTCCACATCCTCGCTATTAACCTCCAACCCCAAAGACTTTCCCAGTGCCACAATTTTTTCCACAACAGGCTCAGGGCCCTGAGGCTCAGCCCCAAACCCTTCAAAATCCCTCTCTTCGACACAGTCTGGCCACAATTTTCTCCAAGCAGAGTTCAAAGTCCTGGAGCACACTTCGTCTCAAGCCTTCCCTATATGGTTTATGCAATTGAGGATATTGAAGTGATCTTTCCAGAACTCTCTTAGGGTCAAAGCAGTGTCTGAGGTTATGTCAAAGCACCTTTGAAACATTGCTTTGGTGTACAGTTTTTTTGAAGTTACAAATGACCTGCTGGTCCATGGGCTGGAGGAGAGGAGTGGTATTAGGGGGCAAGAACTTCACTTTGATGAACTCAAAATTCTCCACAATTTGCTCTTCCAAGTCTCAAGGATGAGAAGGAGCATTGTCCATTACCAGGAGGCACTTGAGATCCAATTTATTTTCTAGGAGGTATTTCTTCACACTGGGGCCAAACACTTCATTGAACCAATCAAGGAAAATTTCCCTGGTGACCCATGCCTTACTGTTAGCCTTCCAAATCACACACAAATTAGCTTTGGCAACACTGTACTTCTTGAACACTCTGGGATTTTCAGAGTGATACACCAGTAAAGGCTTCACTTTGAAATCCCCACTAGCATTACTACACAACATAAGAGTTAGCCGCACATTTGTCTGAACTGGCTGCCTCACCATGCCTTATCACACTGTGTATGCCACTATGCTTCTTAAATCTGTCAAACCAGCCTTTGCTGTCTTTAAATTCATTCACTTCAGCACTCATTGCAGGCATTTTCTTGACGAGATCACCATGCAATTGCCTTGCTTTTTCAGATATTATCGCCTGCGTAACACTATCTCCTGCTAATTCTTTCTGGGTGATCCACACCAACAACAAAGTCTCAACATCTTCCAGTATTTGCGATCTCTGTTTTGTGACCATACTTGCACCTTTCGCAACAACAGCGTCCGTGATTTCCTTTCCCTTGGCCACAATGGAAGCGATGGTTGTATAGGCTTTGCCATACTGCCTGGCCTGCTCAGCGACACGTACTCCACTTTCATATTTTGCAATGATTTTTTTTTTCAGTTCTACAGTATTTCTGACATTCTTTACCACAGGCCTGGCACTAGGAGCTTTCTTGGGGCCCATGGTGGCTTATTTAGCAGTTGCAAGCACTAAAAACAGTGGAATAATGACAAAATGTATGGTTTGAATGTGTGGGTGGCGGTCACTCGCTGGTAAACAATGGCACACTGACTCTCAATGGAGTGTCAGGCCACGCGTACGCGTCCGGGACGAATTACTAACTCCGAGCGGATCAACGAACACCGAACCAATATTTTTCCGAAAAAATGTCACGAACTCTGAATTTTATGAACTCCGGTGCCTACGAACTTCGGGGGTCCACTGTATACGTATACTCTAGAATGAATAAAATATGTCATTATGTATGAGCGGACTGGCAGTAGTGTTATTGTTGTTGGGTTTATAAGGGCCACTGACCATAAGCCGTACATATACTGCTGGTGGTGGAGGCAGCAGGCCACCATCACTAATTCACACTGAAACAATGTACAGTGGACCCTCGGTTAACGAATACCCCGGAAATCGTGCAATTATGTAAGTATAATTTTGTAAGTTCTTGTGGAAGTGTATTTTTGGGGGTCTGAAATAGACTAACCTACGTGAAATTTTTCCTTAAGGGAGTAAATTCGTTCGGTAATGGCACTTGAGCAGACTTCAGGAGTGAAGTTTTTACGAAACTCGGGGGTCCACTGTATACGTAATTTATAAATAAGAAATATTTACACTTTATAAATAAGCAATAATCTACACTTGCCTTGGAAGAGATGGTGGCAGAGGGCAGCATTGGTCTCAGTGCCCCTATATTACTACCTCAAACAACAGTGGAGTTAAGTTTCGTGTCATCATTTTTCTATCGCTTAATCGCTTGACTTACTTGCTACACTGTTAATGCTACACTTTATCGCTGGCTGGTGCTATAGCCTTTATCGACTCATGCCGCTTTAGTATCATACATATCATAGAATCACTGAAGAAGGCACATTCTCCCCTCTCTCTTTCTCCACTTTGGTACTTTGCTACAATTTCTTTCTTCAATTCTATCATGTTTGTCACTTTCTTTATCAAAGCGCTGCCAGTATGAAGATTCTTTGGGCCCATGGTGGCTTATTTCACAGTCACAATCAATAAACAAGCACTAAACACAATGAATTTATTGTGAAATGTAATGTTCACTCAATGGTAAACAAAGCTAGACTGACTCACGATGCCTGCGCGGGGAGGCGGACAGGTCTGGTACGCAGGCTGATACTCGGGGAAACGTCCGATAGTCTGGGAAAAATTGGGCCGAAAAAAAAAAGTGATCGAAACTCGAGTCGGCCAATACTCAGACCGGCCGATAGTTGGGGGTCCACTGTATTTATTAGTAGTAGTACGTACGTACAGTGGACCCCCAGCTAACGAAAAAACTTCATCCCAGAAGCCTGCTCAAGTGCCATTACCAAACGAATTTACTTCCTTAAGAAATAATGTCACGTAGGTTAGTCTATTTCAGACCCCCAAAAATACACTTCCACAAGCACTTACAATATTATACTTATATAATTGTACGATTTCCGGGGTGTTCGTTAGCCGGGGGTCCACTGTATTATTATAGTAATAATTTATATTATTATATTACGTATATTATTATATAATTATTATATTATACGTATTATTATTTATTAGTACCTACGTATTCCTATAATAATACTCTTGCTTACCATTTGGAATTTTTATTCACACAAAAATAGAAGATTTACTGTTATGCAGACTACAGCATTATTGTAATAATTGTATAAATAATGTCATTCATGACTTGTGTATTTGAATGGCCCAGTCAGACAGGACAGGTATTGGACGGTGGCAGTTATTTATTTACTCGCCAAAGAATCTAACATTTCTGCTACTTTGAGCTCAATTTCAAGGGTACTTTTTGTTGTGAAACCAATCAAAATCATATCTTTTCTGTAATATATCTTCCATTCTATCAAATAAACCAAAAAAACGAGAATACAACCATAAAAACCATACAAAATACTCCGTTATTTATGGTCCAATTTCTTTCATTTTGGTGTACGTTAAGAAGTATCTTTCCATCATACATTGCCCAAGTTTCAATAAGATAGCCCAGCAAACAACTGAGAAAAATATATTTCCCAAAAAACACAGATCCAATTCCCTAGATAAAGAGCAAGAGCCCTCACCGCGTAAAGGGGAACCCCCCTTGAGGCCGCTCGCATCTGGAAATTTCACTTGCATCTGGAACAAAAATCGACCGAGCGACTGCTCGTATCGGGAAAAACTCGTATGTGGGGCATTTGTAAGTGGAGGTTCCACTGTATTAAATTGTATATTAGGTGAATATAAAAATAAAATAAAAAATTCTTTTAATTTTTGTCCATGCAAAAATGAATAATCAAAATAGTCTTGGGAGATCGTTCAGTAAAAGGTTTGATAATCAAAGCTGGTTAATTTAAAAGTACTGTACAGTATTACTGTCTTTTCCTTCTTCCCCTCACTTTCATTATCCGTTCATCAACCAGTGCAACATCAGGTTACAGGAGTTATGAGGAAGAGCCTCAGCTGTTGATCTCTGGTTTTCCCATACATGTATATGTAATTGTCTTTAGAAACCCAAAAGCTTCATCAGTCTTCTTGTCTCTGGCTATGCTCTCTTGTAATCTGTCAGACTGTGTCTTAATGTTTCATTCACTTCTTGTGAAAATGCTGGTATTCAGCAACAGACATCTCAAAACCCCACTATACTCACACTACTGCTATCTCTGTTTATTTAGGTGAGTGTTATACTATCTCTTCATTGTATCTCTTTCCTACTTGTCTTAAACAACTTTTGCAAGGTAACAGCACACATGCCATATACATACCATTTAAAATTAACAGCCAAAAGTATGGTTGGCACATTCTCCAGAATCATTTTTGTTAGATAAAAACTCTAGATGGCTAATTTTTCTCAGTGTAGTAAATATAAGAAAGATGTAGACAAAGACTCCAATAACAAAGATACCATTATTGTATATGTTAACATTTTTGTATATTAAGTGTTGACGGAAAAAAACAAATTTTGGTATTGTCATTTTTCGTTTTAGTCACGGTTTATTTTATATCTTACCAGTAAGTCCTTTTGGTTGTGATTTTTTGCTACCTTAGAAGATGGGTATATATAACCAGGAAAAAATACCTCAGTTGCTACAAATTTATCTTCTTAGATATTATGCTCAAATTGTTCCTTTACCATCTCACATGTATTTGTCTGTAGTTGAGAAAAACATATTTTAATATTTTCTGAATAACACAATTAAACATTAACTTAAAATATAAATAAAGTTTTTCTTAGATTGTGTTGGGCATAAATACAGTAATGATGTTAAGATTCAATGCTGCCTTTCAAAAAAGTAAGATTGCTTTTTCTCTACTGTAAATAGGTGTTTATTTCCCCCTTTTAAAATTTTTTGAGTTAGTATTATGCATAAGCACGCAAACATTTAGTGTTCATATAGAATGCTGCTTTTGGCGTCCACATTTTGTATCTCTGATATATGAATTAGATGAAAGACCTTGAAGACATGCAGTAAGGAGCAAGATTTTAATTGATAAAAACTTGAAGACATGCAGTAAGTGATTAGACCTTGAAGACATGTAGTTAGACCATGAAGACATACAGTAAATGATTAACCTTTAAGGTATTATGTAAACAGCAAGATTAGGTTTCTTAATACTTGCAATTGTTGCATAATATCAAAATTTGGGAAACACCTCTAAACATAAAAAGGGGGAATAAAACCTGCAGGCCATTGACAACAAGGAGGTCTGGCTTTGGGCCTGACTGGAGGGTAGAAGAACCCCCAACATATTACAGGAATATGGAACTTTAAAGAAAATCCCAAGTCGTATTGGTCTGCCAACCAAAAAACAGTACATAGTAATTAGCTTAACAATAAAGAGTTTTTTAGTAAAAAATTGATAGCAAAATTATGTTCATAAAATCTAAACCCATAGGGGACATTCGGTTCAATCAGGGGAAACAAAGGTTGGTCAATTTTTTAGATCAAGGCTCACTGGCATCAAAAAATGTCCCTTGATGGGTTTTATAGTAAAAGATGTATTAAATAATTAAATCTGATGGAGCAAGAAAAAATATTTCCCCCAAATTTTTTTTTTCATAATTTAAATTTTTTTCTTGTAAAAAATTTTTCAATTTTATCATATATTAATTTTAATAAAATAATTATTTAATTTATTTTATTAAAAAATTTCGGCGTCTCCCCCAAGGCAGGGGGGGAAAAAAAAACTTTCATCTTTCATTCACCCCATCACTGTCTTGAAAATTGTCCTTACATAAGTTATAAAACTGAAAACATAATAATAATAATAATAATAATAATAAAAATTTTATTTTTTTTTCAAAGTACATGCATGGTATGGGGGCCCCTATGACATCAATGACATCTACTATATAGAAAGTCCTTGTTAGGGCTGAGCATTTCGGGCAGAGTAGGTCAGTGTCCCAGGATGCGACTCACACCATCGACTAACACCCAGGTACCCTTTTTTACTGATGGGGAACATAGAAAAACAGGTAAAAGAAACACACCCAGTGTTTCTGCCCGGCTGGGAATCGAACCCGGGCCCCTTTGCCGTGTGAGCGGGGCTTTAGCCCCAGACCACCAAGACCTTCAAAGGACATCTCATTTTTCACTTAAAAATTGCATTAGCAAAGGTGCAAATTTTGGGTCATTAAGTAGGGGGTGCTTGTACTTTTTTCCTCAGTGCCCCCTCCTTTCTCCCCTACCTTTTTTTTTCCCCCTGTTGTATATTGCTGCAAGACCCTTTTCAGGTTTAGCATTTTCCAAGAATATAATCATTTGCAAAATTGTAGGTTCTTAAAAAATTTTTAAACTTGTAAAATAGACTCAGAATCAAAAAAGTTTTAAAAATTTCAAAATTTTTTAATCTTTGTAAAAAGATAATAAATTTTTCCCCAAACTTAGTTTTAAAGCTGTTATCTTTAATACACCCCTTTTCCCTGTATATATTTTTTGAAAAAAAAAAATAAGTGTATAGATTCTTATAAATTATTTTTTGCATATCATTGGAAATTTGAAATTGTAATGAAAATTGTTAGTTTAGGAATGGATAGTTAATGAGACAGGTTCATTTAGAAACATAATACAAGGTGATTTTTAAAATTTGGTGAAACAATGTTGCCCTTTTTTAAGTGTAATGTTAGGAAGGTTTATAAATTTTTCCCAGAGATAATATCCCTGCTTCTTTTGGGGATAAGAGAATATTTTGATGCCCCCAGGTATTTTGTTATTCTCATTTTACTGCTCTATCATTTCTAATGGTAACTATCAATGGGGGTTTTTATATAAAAAATTTTTCTTTAATTCTCTGTTTTTTTTATAAAATGACTCAAGTTGAAAACCAGGAAGAAATACAAAAAATTTAAAATTGGGAGTCTGTAATGATCAAAAGGATCCTTACCTGGGCTCCATTTTACTTGTTCTTTTTAAAAGTTTTAACAGTTTGGTAAAAATGTTTGCTGGCACCTAAAGATCACAGATAAAAGGGGAGCTAAAGGTTTTTTAATTCTTTATGTACTTTGTTGCTGCTTTTTTGGTATGTCCACAAAAATATGGCCCAATTTCGTAAAGGGATTTTTATATTTCATTTTCGTCCAGGTAAAACTACTACAATTTTCTCAAACAGTGAATGATTGAAAGATACAATCTGTGTTTAAAAAAGTCTTTTTCAGTTTTTTTAATGTGAAATACTGTGTCTATTGCTGTTTATAGTTTTAATAGTATACAGTACATATAAAATTTTTTGGGCTTGATGGTTTCAAATTTTCCTATTTTTTTTGAAATTATTTATTTTAAAGCAGGTCAATATTGTGGCTGATTAAAAAATTAATGAATATTCAAGGAGGTGAAAGTGTGAATTTTTTCATTTTTTTTTTTAGGGAAAGAAACTAAACCAATAAAGGGGGTGACCCCTGGGGGGAAAAAGGGGGCACCGGTAAAGCCAAGAAAGGAAGGATAAATCCCGTTCCATGACTCAAGAGTCCCTTTCTGGCATCAAGGAACCTCCTCCAAGAGGTGATTATTCATTTGTTTATTTTAGCAAAAAAAGTGCCCCTGATTCCTGTCTTCCCAAAATTTCAAGTTCCCAGTTGATGCATACACTGGAAGCCTGCCTTCACTCTTGTGAGGATTTCCCGGTCATCTTGACAATCTCTTAATCAATTGTCCCCATTCATCAGTGTGTATTCCCAAATGGATTTCAGATCTGCCTTCCCAACCTTTTACATGTATATTTTGTCACCCCGTCAACAGACTCATCTGTAATTTCAGAATCACTAGTTTTTTTTCATCAACTATGTTTTCCCCATCTTTCCTTTTCTCAACACCCTTCTCCCTCTCTATACCTTCTCTGCCATTTGCACTGAGTGATTATGTTTTTTTCTGTTTTCCACAAAAAAACATATAAAGCACACAACATTCTCTGGTCAGTCTTAGCCCCAACATGAATAATCTCCCAAAATCCAAGACTCTAATGTTACAAATGAATGTATGTACAGTGGACCCCCCCGAAAAATTCATTCAAAACCTGCTCAAGTGCCATTACCCAACGATTTTTTCCTTAAAAAAAATGTCACGTAAAGGGTTTGTTTATTTCAGACTCCCAAAAAAACATTCCAAAAAGCACTTACAATATTTACCCATAATTTACGATTTCCCGGGGGTTCGTTAGCCGGGGTC
>WNWK01040757.1:0-16809 GCA_009830355.1 Cherax destructor
GGATTTATTATAATATATTGCCCCAAAGGAGCGTATGTCCATATTTCAGTCTTAGATGGACTGAAAGGCGTTTTACTCACTGGTTTGGACTAAAAGTCCACGCATAACCGCCATCGTGGGTAAAATTTGAATGTTCTTGAATACAAGAACTGCGCAGTCCCCTGTCTTGACAAGAACATCCAATTCTTACCTTGCTCGTGTAACTTTGAGCGATGGTGTTGGCTCCACCATATACGGCGGAAATGCTGTCTTGATTGTAGAATGCCGCTGAAGAATCACCGTCTTGTTTCGATGGAGTTCACTTGCGATTGTCTCTACGTTTTTCCTTTTTGCAGTCTGAAGCTGCGCACACTTCTGAATATACTGCAATGTTGATATTATACACTAAACGCGCTGGAACAGAGTTCTTATCTCATTTCCCGACGTTAGTGGAGATTAAATGATATAACGGACGCGAACGAGTAATGTTTGTTGATTTACGTCGCCTCGCGTCGTATGACCCGTTCTTGCGGTGGCCAAATTCAATCTGCCCGCTCGTGCTGCTCTTTTGCAGTCTCGTGCAACCATGTGGCGCCACGAGGTGCCTCGTGGAGCTGTGGTCAGCACAATTCTTGACACACTGTTGACAGTACATCTGGCATGAATTAAATTGTTTATGCAGCCAGACGCGCCTCCTCTGGCCCTTTCCTAAGGGTGGAAAGGGTAAGGGCCCTTACCAAGGGTAGTAAGGGCGCATACCCCCCTCCTTTGGAGAATTTTCTCCACAAGTGGGTTGGGTGGAGACTCTGTATGGAGGAGCCAAGCTTAGGATACAGGTAAATGGTAGACTGGGAAAGGAGGTGCCTATGGATAAGGGTTTAAGACAGGGCTGCCCCTTGTCTCAGGTTTTGTTTGCTTGCATGCAAGACCCCTTTTATCGTTTAGTTTCAGGAGGAATGGCTGAAGGAAAGGGCGGGAATGCAGGGATAGTTGGATATGTGGATGATACTACGGTACTAGTGTGCGATGTAAAGGAGTTAGTGAATGTGGGATGTATTGTAGAGATTTTTGGGAAGGCTACTGGCATGAAAGTAAACTATGCGAAATCTAAATTGTTGGAGGTAGGTGGGTGGGTAGGGGGAAGGGTTGGGGAGGCAAGGGGGTGGGCAGCAGTGGACCAGGTCAAGATTTGTGGAGTGGTGTACAGGGCAGATCCGGTGGAGGCCTGGGCGGTTAATGCAGAGATGGTAGTAAGGGAGGCCATTAAGTGTATGGGTGGTTGGCAGCCTGGGGACGTCACATTGCAGCAGAGGGTGGTGATCGTCAATTCATTAGTGTTTAGTAAACTGTGGCATGTGGCGGCAGTGTTCCCCATTATTTTTGAGGATGTGAAGGAATTGCAGAGAAGGGCATTACGCTATATATGGGGTTATGGGAGGGCGTGGTTAAGTAAGGAAGTGGTAATGACGAGGGTACGTCAAGGAGGTTTGGGGCTCATCCCATTAGCAAGACGTCTGCAGTGTGTTTATATTAAGCATCGATACCTCAGGGTGGGTGGGGTGCGTGGGAGGAGAGTGGGATTGGTTATGGAAGATGTCAGAAGGTGGTGGAAGGGGAATGATCTGAGGGAGTGTGAAGGAATGTTGAGGCGAATCATGGTAGTTAAGGATCCGAGGCGGATCACTGCGAGTCTCCTGGGCAGGGGAGGGGTGCAAGGGGAGGTGTTGCATGGGGCAGCGATATACCCTGTGTATGATTGGATGGGTATATGGAAGGGATTAAGAAAGTTGTAGCTTAAACCCAGAGTACGTGAATTTGTGTATAGGTTTTTAATGGGGATCATTGCATCGAAGGCAATTTTGTTTCGTATGGGGATAGGGGAGGAAGGGCTGTGTGATAGATGCGGGGAGGAGGATACAGCGTATCAATGCAGTGTATTTTTGTCCTTTATTGAGTGTAGTGCGTGAATGGTTTGGGAAGGTGTTACGCAGGGTGAGGGGGGAGAGGGCTTTCAACCTTGCGGGCCTTAAGCTTTGATGTGGGAGGGGTGGGAGGGGAGGTAAGACGGGCGGTCTTGTACCTAGTGGCAGACTACTTGTATGTGTCATGGGGAATGAGAGGGGGTGTCGGGGGAGTTTAGAGTCAAGGCTTTGGCTGCTGTGTTTTACAGGACAAAATGTAGAAATAAGGATCTTTATGGTCGGAGGTGGGATTCAGCTTTTTCTGTGGGTTATAGGGAGATGGCGGTGGGTAGGTTACTAGAGCTGTGAGGGAGGGTTTAAAAGGGCTGGCCGGCAACAGGGAGGGGGTATACATGGTGGGGAAGGGCGTATGAATGAAAGGGAGGGGTCGGTGGGTGACAGTGGACTCAGCTGGCGTATGACACATGACTGAGGAATGCGAGATGAGTGTGGTATGACGGGAGACGGGTGGGAGGGAACCTCTTTGGAGCAAAGGTGTCAGGGGTAACCTTAGTGGCTTTTCCTTATGACCTACTGGACTGGTGAAGTATAGTTATAGGTGTAGCAAGTTCACTTATGGTGCATTTGTATAGGGTTCTTATTTTTTCATCCACTTGGGTATGAACCGTATTCCATTATGATGTATGTAACTTAGGGTTTCCTGAGTAGGGGTTCTCATGTTTCAAATTGTGCCTTACTTTGTGGAAGGCAGTTTTGGTTAGGTTTTGAGTTGTAAACTGTTTACCTTTGTTAGTTTGTGTTTGTGTAAATATTAATTTGCTTATTGTGCAGGAAGCTCCTTCCTTACATAATTTAAACTCCATCCCAGGGAATGTTGTCATTCCTTTACCTGTGTTCTTGTCTTGTATAATAAAGTTTTCTGTTTTGGAGATGTGTGCACATGTATTCTGCTATTACCTTTTATATACTTGTGAATTGGTATGTTTTTACTTACTATGTAACTTAATTATTGATGTTAATGGTCAACAGTGTGTGTGTAGATTTGTAGGGGACGGCGCTGTTTGTAAATATTATTATATTGTTTCAATTGTTGCGTTTTCTATTGTCTTATAATTTTGTATTGTAATAAAATTTCTTTGGGTCGCCGTCTGTACAATACAGACGTGTGAATACTAAGCCCTCGGGTGAGGACTATTTTGTATTTTTTGTCATATTGTCACTTATGTCATTTAGTGGCTATTTGTGAATTATGCCCTTCCGGGTTATGTACACACGGTTCCTTATCTTTTTTTTTGTTCATGAATGTTAAGCATTGATTGATATGTATTTCTGTACTTAGTACTTGTTAATTAAGTTTACCACTCTCTATGTTATTTCTGTCTTTGTCATGTGTTTTGTATTTTTTTTTTCAATAAAATAAAAAATAAATAAAAAAATGCCAGAAAGATCAATGACAGGAGAAGTATGAACAAGACGAAATATATTAGTTAACGAAAAACAAGATAATTATCTATAGAACGGAAGGTATTATTGAAATTTTGAAAGTGAAAATGCAGAAAAGGCAGAGGTGGGAGCAGGGAAGTTGTTATGATAATGGGAGTATACTCAAGGCGAGAGAATCAGCTGCAAAAACATACACCAATACTGATCAGGAAATATAGAGGTAGATAAGGTTATATCAGGTAACCTTGTAATAGAGGCGTAAATGAATCATATATGTCCTATACGTAGTAAATAGATGTGTCACACGCGCCAGTTAGTCTTACAGTAATTTATTTAAGCATCTCATATAATAAGCATCTCATACATTATTGAACAACAAGTTTAAAGTCGCTTCACACGGCGAGGGTCTGGGTTTAATTCCCAGCGAGGGTAGAAACATTAGGCGTGTCTCCTTACACCGGCTGTCTATGTTCACCCATCAGTAAAATGGGTACCTGGGTGTTAGTCGACTGGTGTGGGTCGCATCCTGGGACAAAACTGACCTAATTTGCCCGAAATGCTCAGCATAACAAGGGATTTTTATATAGTAGTATGTCATTGATGTCAGCTAGACCTGTATACCATGTACATGTACTTGTAGTAAATAAAGATAATATTATTATTATTATTATTATTATTATTATATTATTTACCAGCCCTTTGTTTACATGTGTCGGGTGAGAGATGACGGGGAAGGGGGGGAGACACAGCACATCCATGCATATAATATTCTTGCAGCCAAGATAATAGTTTATTTGTGAACCATTAATTATTGGAAGTCCAATGTTTTTTGCAGATGGTTTATCCTTATGGGTCCCTGATATAAGACCGGTAAGTCTCACCATGGCAACATTTTGAAGAAGTCGTCGACGGTTGCCTGGAAAATGAGTTCATTCGATTTTAGCCATAACTTCCCTTCTAATATGATTTTGCAGATGTTTCTAAAGTCTAACTGCGTGTTCAAGGAATTCATTTTAGGTTTAATTAACACTTCGGCATCACATTCAGGTGAGCAAAATTCACGTATTTGCTGTGTGTGTTCACATCTATATGTGGTTGCAGGGGTCGAGTTATAGCTCATGGCCCCGCCTCTTCGCTGGTCGATACTAGGTCACTCTCTCCCTGTTCCAAGAGCCTTATCACACCTCTTCTTAAAACTATGTATGAAACTTGCCTCCACTACTTCACTCTCCAGATTATTCCACTTCCTGAGGCTAAAGAAGTACTTCCTGACATCCCTATGACTCATCTGGGCTTTCAACTTCCAGTTGTGTCCCCTTGTTCCTGTATCCCATCTCTGAAACATTCGAGCCCTGTCCGCCTTGTAAATTCCTCTCAGCATTTTATACGCCATTATCATGTTTCCCCTATCCCTCCTGTCCTCTAGTTTCATTGACGTGTTTGACTAGGTGTGGGTTCCATACTGGTGCTGCATACTCCAGTATAGGACTGACGTACACGGTGTACAGTGACGTCAATGACTCCTTACTTAAATGTTGAAATGCTATTCTCAGCTTTGCCAAGCTCTCATGTACTGCAGCAGTTATTCGATTGATGTGCGTCTCAAGGGACATGCTCACTTTAATGCATACCCGAAGATCCTTTTTCATAAATGAAGTTTACAGCCTTTGATCCCCAACCTGTACTCCGTCTGCGGTCTTCTTTGTCCTTACCCAATCTTCATGACTTTGCATTTGCTGGGGTTAAACTAAAGGAGCCATTTGTCGGACCAGACTTGCAGCCTATCCAGATCTCCTTGTTATCTTAGCTGATCGTCACCCGCTTGTATTCTCCTCATCAGTTTCACATCATCAGTGAACAGCGACACTTCTGAATCTATTCCTTCCATCATGTCATTCACATATACAAAAAAACAGCACTGGACCTAGGACTGACCCTTGTGGAACCCCACTCGACACATGCGCCCACTCTAACACTTCATCATGCACCACCACTCGTTGTTTCCTTCCTGGCAGGTATTCCCTGATCCATTGTATTACTTTCCCTACTATTCCTGCCTGCTTCTCTAATTGTTGAACCAGTCTCTTGTGTGGTACTGTCAAACGCATTCTTACAGTCCAAAAGATGCAATCTACCCATCTCTCTCTCTCCTGTCTTACATCTGTTACCTTGTTGTAGAACTCAAGTAGATTTGTGACTCAAGATTTCCCGTCTTTGAATCCGTTCTGTCATGTATGAGCCCAATCCTTTCAATGTGCTGCACCACTCTTCAGAATAATGCTGCCTGTCTGTCTCCTTTCTTAAAAGGAGTATGTGTGTGTACTCACATAATTGTACTCACCTAATTGTGGTTTCAGGGTCGTGTCATAACTCCTGGCTCCCGCCTCTTCACTGGTCGCTACTAGGTTCTCTCTCTCCCTGTCTTCACTATATCACTTTCAAGACTATTCTATGTGACTGAAGAAATACTTTCTAACATCACTGTGACTTATCCAAGTCTTCAACTTAAAATTTTGATTTCTTATTGTGTGTCCCATCTTTGAAACATTCTGTCTCTATCCACCTTGTCAATTCCTCTCATTATTTATATGTCGTTTGCATGTCCCCCTATCTCTCCTGTCCTCCAGTGCCGTCAGGTTGATTTTCCTTAACCTCTTCTCGTAAAACATGACCCTTAGCTCCGGAACTAGTCTCTTTGCAAACCTTTGCACTTTCTCTAATTTCTTGACGTGCTTGAAAAGGTGCAGGTTTAAATCTGGTCCTGCATACTCCAATATGGGCCTGACGTACACGGTGTACAGTCTTGAACAATTCATTACTGAAGTGTCAGATTGCTATTCTTAGGTTTGACAGGCGCCCACATGCTGCAGCAGTTATTTGGTTGATGTGCGCCTCAGGAGATGTGCTTGGTATTATACTCATCCCAAGATCCTTTTCCTTGAGTAAGGTTTGCAGTCTTTGGCCCACTAACCTGTAATCTGTCTGTGGTCTTCTTTGCCATTCCCCAATCTTTGTGACTTTTCATTTGGTGGGGTTAAACTCCAAGAGCCAGTTGCTGGTTCAGGTTGCAGCCTGTAAAGATCCTTTTGTTGTTCTACCTGATCCTCATCCGATTGAATACTCCTCATTGCCTTTATATATATATATATATATATATATATATATATATATATATATATATATATATATATATATATATATATATATATATATATATATATATATATATATATATATATATATATATATATATATATATATATATATATATATATATATATATATATATATATATATATATATAATATATATTAAAATATTTTCTTCTCTTACCACCCCTATATTTTATATTACATATTAACTTTATTAATAGACAGAATACATTGACAGAAAACACAAACATGAATACATTTTTACAATATACCAAAGGTTATGAATCTTGTCCAGCTCCCCCAAAGCTTGATGCGAGCCTACTATGCAGCATGTATTTGCCCTCTGAATGGCCATGCTGAGGTGTTGGAACATGAAAGATGCTGCCCTTGGGTCCCTGGTGGTGTAGATGAGTATATAGTGGTACCCCGGTTTTCATCGGAGTTTGTAATATTTGGTAATCGTAACTTTTTTTTGTAGTAATATTGGTTTGGTGGTCGTAATTCCGCTCGGTAATCGTCATTGGTCCCGAACGCGTACGCCTGGCCCGAGTATCCCCACACACCATTCACAGTCAGTCTGGCATTGTTTATCAGAGAGTGACAGTCACCCAATGCGTTCATATGAAACATTTCGTAATATTTCATTCTTTTTAGTGCTTACAACTGCTAAATAAGCCACCATGGGCCCAAACAAAGCTCTAGTGCCATCCCTACTTTGGTAAAGGGCTGAGAGGGGAGAATGTGTCTTCTTAAGTGATTCAGTGATTCTACGATATGTTATGATACTAAAGCAGCAGGAGTTAATAGAGGCTATAGTGCCAACCAGCGATAAAGTGTAGCATTAACAGTGTAGCAAGTAAGTTAAGCCATTAATTGATAGAAAAATGACGACACGAAACTTAACTCCTCCATTGTTTGAGGTATATAGAGCGACTGACAACACCGCCATCTCTGCTGCTGCCATTCACCACCACTATGTAAGGCTTATCTTTCAGTGGCCCTTATACACCCAACAACAAACAACACAACACCAGTCCTCACATTCGTAATGACATATTTTATTCATTCTAGAGTACAGTGGACCTTCGGTTTTTGTACAGCTCCCAACTCGAACAATTATGTAAGTGTATTTTTGTAAGTGCTTTTGTAAGTGTATTTTTGGGGGTCTGAAACGACTAATCTAATTTACATTCATCCTTATGGGAACAAATTCGTTTGGTAACGGTACTCGAACAGCATTCTGGTAAGAATTATCGACGAAAACCGAGGGTCCACTGTATATGTTATGTTTCTATGTTATTAATATTATTTATTATATCATATTAGATAAATTGTGACAGATAAATAAGCCATAGAGTTTATATTAGTGTCATATTGAAGGACTATCTTGTCCTGTCCCCAAACACACTCCCCTGTAGCCGGCACAATTCCAAACATACGCCAGAAACTGAACACTCTGGAACACTTTTTTGAGTGACAGGGGTCCAGTGACTCTCAAGCTGATCCTAGTGGCATTAAAAACAAAGAAGGGAAGTAACCCCAGAAAAGGACTTGGTACCTGAAGTCTTCATGGAAGGGGATTCCCCTTCCAAACTATAGCAACTTTTCCATTCTCTCCCCTCCTCCCGTCTTCCACACATCAACAACTCTTCAATAAAGGTAAGTATCATGTTATTATTTTTTATTCTTCATGTCTCATAGTTTTCTGTGTAATTAAATGTATATTTAATGTACAAAAATATTTTATTTTAATACTTTTGAGTGTCTGGAACTGATTAATTGAATTTCCATTATTTCTTATGGAGAAAATGGATTCGGAAATCGTAATATTCGGTTTTAGTCACTCTCTCTGGAACGGATTAATTACGAAAACAAGGGGTCCACTGTATATATATATATTCAAATATAGAATGGGGTCCACCTCTGTTGCAAATTGTGGGACCCATAGCCTCGGAGAAGTGGATAAAAAGGCTTCTAGGAAGAATATTTGGATTTCTTCCTGAAGCCATTTGAATATTCCACTTCACCTACCACTCCATCTTTTCATTCTTTTTGTTTACCAATACCTCAAGTTTACCTGGAGAGGGCTTCGGGGGTCAACGTCCCTACGGCTCGGGCTGAGACCAGGCCTCATGGTGGATCAAGGTCTGATCAACCAGGCTGTTACTGCCGGCCAAACGCAAACTGACGTACGAACCACAGCCTGGCTGGTCAGGTACTGACTTTAGGTGCCTGTCCAGTGCCTTCTTGAAGACAGCCAGGAGTCTATTGGTAATCCCCCTTATGTATGCTGGGAGGCAGTTGAACAGTCTTGGGCCTCGGACACTTATTGTGTTGTCTCTCAATGTACTCGTGGCGCACCTGCTTTTCATCGGGGGAATATTGCATCTCCTGCCGAGTCTTTTGTTTTCATAGGGAGTGATTTTCGTGTGCAGGTTGGCACTAATCCCTCCAGGACCTTCCAAGAGTATATTATCATGTATCTCTCTCGCCTGCATTCCAGGGAATACAGATCAAGGACCATCAACTCTTCCCAGTAATTTAGGTGCTTTATCGTACTTATGTGTGCTGTGAAAGTTCTTTGTACACTCTCCAGGTCTGCAATGTCGCCAACCTTAAAAGGGGCCATTAGTGTACAGTAGTATTCCAGCCTAGAGAGAGAACAAGCGATTTGAAGAGTGTCATTATGGGCTTCGCATCCCTAGATTTGAAGGTTCTCCTTATCCATCCTATCATTTTCCTAGCCGATGAGATAGATACATTGTTGTGGTCTTTGAAGGCGAGATCCTCTAACATTATCACTCCCAGGTCCTTCACATTTCTGTTTTGCTCTATTGTATGGTTAGAATTTGTCGTATACCCTGATACATTTTTTTATTTCCTCAAGTTTTCCATATCTGAGTAGATGAAATTTCTCCTCGTTGAACTTCAAATTGTTTTGAGTGGCCCATTTGAAGATTTGGTTGATGTCCGCTTGGAGTCTTGCAGTGTATTCGATGGAGGTCACTGCCATGGCAATCTGGGTGTCATCCGCCAATGAAGACACGGAGCTATGGTTTATATCTCTGTCTATGTCAGAAATGAGGATGAGGAATAGAATGGGAGCGAGTACTGTGCCTTGTGGAACAGAGCATTTCACCGTGGCTGCCTGGGACTTTAATCTGTTTACTATTACTCTCTGTGTTCTATTTGTCAGGAAGTTATAGATCCATCTACTAACTTTTCCTGTTATTCCTTTATCATGCATTTTGTGCGCTATTACGCCATTGCCACACTTGTCGAAAGTTTTTGTAAAGTCTGTGTATACTACATCTGTATTTTGTTTATCCCTCAACAGCATCCAGGACCTTGTCATAGTGGTCCAGGAGCTGGGACAGGCAGGAGCGACCTGCTCTAAAGCCATGTTGCCCTGGGTTGTGTAAGTGATGGGTATCTAGATGGCTGGCGATCTTGCTTCTTAGAACCGTCTCAAAGACTTTTATAATATGGGATGTTAGTGCTATCGGTCTGTAGTTCTTTGCAATTGCTTTACTGCCTTCCTTGTGGAGTGGGGATATGTCTGTTGTTTTTAGTGTGTATGGGATGACCCCTGTGTCCATGCTTCCTCTCCACAGAATGCTGAAGGCACACAATTCTTGATGAACACGGAGTTCCATGAGTCTGGGCCTGGGGCAGAGTGTATGGGCATGTCATATATTGCCTTTTCAAAGTCTTGTGTAGTTAGGATAATATCCGAGATTTTTGAGATGACCAAATTTTGGGTTTCGTTCATAAAGAATTCATTTGGATTGTTGACCGTTAGTCTGGGCAGCGGCTCGCTGAACACTGAGTCGTATTGGGACTTTAATATCTCACTCATTTCTTGGCTGTCATCTGTGTATGTCCCAGCCTGCCTAAGTAGGGGCCCAACACTGGATTTTGTTTTTGCCTTAGATTTGGCATAAGAGAAGAAGTATTTTTTTTTAAATTTCCTTTATAGCTTTTAGTTCTTCCTCTGATTCTTGTCTCCTGTAAAATTCCTTCAGCTTAAGTTCTATATTTGCAATTTCATTGACCAGTGCCTCTCTTCGTATTTCAGATATATTGGCCCCTCTCAGCACCTCTGTGACTCTTCACCTTCGTCTGTTTCTAGTTTACATCTTCTCTTTCTTTTTCTTAATGGAATGTGTCTTGAGCAGATCTCAAGAACTGCAGAGTTCATTTTTTCTAAGCAAATGTTCGGATCCATGTTGCTTAAAATATCTTCCCAGCTTGTTTCATTTAGGACATGATTGACTTGACCCCATTGTATGTTTTTGTTATTAAAATTGAATTTTGTGAAAAAACTTCATGACTGATCACATTTTGCAGGTCAGGAGCCCTGTGCATACATGTCTGTACCTCTATTATGTTGTGATCTGAGTGTATTGTCTTTGAAGATACGGTTATATTACGTAACAGATCGTCGTTGTTAGTGAAGATGAGGTCCAGCGTATTTTCTAGTCTTGTAGGCTCTAATATTTGCTGGGTTAAGGTGAATTTGGTGCAGAGATTTAATAGTTCGTGTGTGTGTGAATTTTCATCTGCTCTGCCTCCTGGGGTGATCTCTGATAAAACACTCTTTGCTATACTCTTCCATTTTAGGTGTCTCAATTTATAATCTCCTCGTAGTAAGATGTTTTGGGCAGGAGTTGGGAGATTTTCCAGACAGTGGTCAATTTTCAAAAGCTGCTCCTGGAATTGCTGGGAAGTTGCGTCTGGAGGCTTGTATACCACCACAATGACAAGGTTTCGGTTTTCAATCTTTACTGCCAAAACTTCAACTACATCATTTGAGGTGTTTAGTAGTTTTGAGCAAATGAGCGACTCTGTGACGTACAGGCCAACCCCCCCTTGTGGCCTGTTTAGTCTGTCGCATCTGAATAGGTTATAACCTGGAATCCATCTTTCGTCGTCATAATGATCCTTTATGTGGGTTTCTGTGAATGCTGCAAACATTGCATTTGACTCCGTGAGCAGTCCCTTGATGTAAGGAATTGTGTTGATTTTTGACGGCTTTAGACCCTGCGTGTTTGCGAAGACAAATGTCGTTATATTGGTGGAATTTAGGGGGGTTTTATTTGCTGGCTCTAATATCTGCTCCAGAAGCGTTTTCAGTTGGTGTAGGAATATTGTCATTTCTTGCCAGTCTTTTTTCCCTCTTGGCCCTAAAAAAAACTCTGTCCCTGGAAGGGTTGTGGCTTCCCTCTTTTGTTTCCCATAGTCTAGCTGGTCTGTCTTCTTGTCACCTTTAGATGATGTACCTGGCAGTATGCGTTGTAGCATTTTCTTTCATGGATTGATGAGTGACACATTAGAGAGGGTTTCGGGGGTCAACGTCAGGTCTGTGACCAGGCTTCATGGTGGATCAGGGCCTTATCAACCAGGCTGTTACTGTTGGCCGCATGCAACCCTACGTACTGGTCAGGTACTGACTTTAGGTGCCTATCCAGCGTCTTCTTGAAGACAGCCAGTGGTCTCTTGGTAATCCCCCTTATGTATGCTATGAGGCAGTTGAACAGTCTTGGGCCCCTCACACTTACTGTGTTGTCTCTTGTCGTGCCAGTGGCAACCTTGCTTTTCATTGGGGGATGTTGCATCGTCTGATGAGTCTTTTGCTTTCATAGGGAGTGATTTTCATGTGCAAATTTGGTGCTAATCCCTCTAGAATTTTCCAAGTATCATGTATCTCTCTCGCCTGCATTCTAGGCAGTACAGGTTGAGGAACTTCAAGCGATCCCAGTAATTGAGGTGTTTTATCACAGTTATGTTGGTCGTGAAGGTTCTCTGTACATTTTCTAGTTCAGCAATTTCACCTGCCCTGAAAGATGCTGTTAGCTTGCAGTAATATTAAAGCCTACATAGAACAAGTGACCTGAAGAGTGTCATCATAGGATTGGCATCCCTAGTTTTGAAGGTTCTCATTATCCATCCTGTCATTTTTCTAGTAGATGCGATTCATACACTGTTATGGTCTTAGAAGGGGAGATCCTCTGAGATGATCACTCCCAGATCTTTTACATTAGTTTTTCGCTGTATTGTGTGTTTGGAATTTGTTTTATATTCCGATAGAGTTTTAATTTCCTCACGGTTTCCATATCGGAGTAATTAAAATTTCTAATCATTGAACTTCATATTTTCTGCGGCCCATTTAAAGATTTGGTTGATATCAGCCTGGAGTCTTGCAGTGTCTTCAATCATGCAAATTCGGGTGTCATCTGCAAAGGAAGACACGGTGCTTTGGCTTACATCCCTGTCTATGTCATATATGAGGATGAGAAGCAGGATGGGAGCGAGTACTGTGCCTTGTGGAACAGAGTTTCTCACCATAGCCGCCTCAGACTTTTCTCTGTTTACTACTACTCTTTGTGTTCTATTTGTTAGGAAATTATAGATCCATCTTCCAACTTTTCCTGTTATTCCTTTATCACTTATTTTGTGTGCTATTACACCATGGTCACACTTGCCAAAGATGTAGATGTAGATGTATGAGGTTCGCCAGTACTGCCGGGCCGGGTCTTCTCCAGATGGCGACTAGGCCTTGGCTCCCAGAAATGGGAGTAGCTTGAGGAGCATGCCAGCGGTGTGCGAGGACGGCTGATGGGGTTGCTCAGCATCAGCCAGTCAGGAAGGGCCGAAAAAGCAGCCATTACAGGGTCGATTGGAGCCACACCCCAGCTTTAGCCAATGGCAAATTGCTGGGGAACTCTGCTTCACAGTGAATGGTCGGTGGGAAGCTTGTTATTCGAGTGATCCGTTTTGAAGAGATCTGAACTTCTTTCTTGAGAGGTAGTCCACTGCAGACGGGGTTGTGGTGTCTGGTAAATGACGGTTGATGATTATGAGTATTTGTTCGGTGGTGTAGACATGCTTGGAGTCGCAGGTGAACTTAACAGTCCCATCTTGGAGTCGCTGGTAGAGTTCTTGGGCAAGCATTGTGTCCTTGTATTGGTCAGTGGTGTAGAACCAGATACCAGGCGAATGAATGAATAGAAGCTCATTATCAGAGGCTGAGGCAGCCACAGGAGGGCTGGCAGTAGTGACAGTGGAAGGAGTGTATGCTTGGGCCGAGGCAACGAGAGTTTCAACACGAGATTGTAGTGTTTTAGCTGTCTTGGCTGGTGGAGGCTTATACAAAATTTATTTAGGCCTTCGACTCTCATTCTGGTTAGCGGCTCGCTAAAAACTGAGTCATACTGGGACTTTAGTAGCTCACTCATTTCCTTGCTGTCATCTGTGTAGGACTCATCCCGTTTTAGTAGGGGCCCAATACTGGATGTTGTTCTCGACTTTGATTTGGCATAAGAAAAGAATTACTTTGGGTTACTTTCAATTTAATTTATGGCTTTTAGTTCTTCCCGGATTTCTTGACTCCTGTAAGATTCCTTTAGCTTTAGTTCAATGTTTGCTATTTATCTGACCAGTGTTTCCCTACGTACAAATACAAATACAATTTTTTACTTCCTTGAAAGTTTACATTGAGATTTTGTAATTACAATAAAGAGTTGCAGTACAAAGAGAGCCACTATCATGCCATGGCATTATGGGCAGACTAAATTTAATGGCTTACAGACTACCTAATACTAGAGAAATTGGTCATAGTTTGTTTAAGTTGTACATCTGTTTTTATTCATAGCAGACAGTACGTTTACTCAAATTACAATCTGGGGATATTACATTGGGACAAGTTGAAGTATTTTGTATGTTGGATATATCAATAGTAAATATTTAAATTATATTATGGGAATATAACATTGTGCGTTGTTGAAAGTAGTTTACAGTATGAGAATGCTACAATTGGGTACAAGGAACTGGGCAGGAATTTATACTACAATGTAGTATTAAGTAATGTATGAACTTTGGGCATCTAATTCTGAAGTTTTAAGATTTGGGTAATTGCAGATATATTGGCCTCTTTTAGCCCCTCTGTTATTTGCTTTATTTATATGTATTTTGTTTATTAACACATCGACTGTTTCCCGCCATGGCAGGGTGGCCCGAATGTTGCGCCGTCTATACCCCTCTTGTCCAATTTTATTCTTTTAATATTACATTGCGTTCATTTTCTTTATTAGCTAAATTGTAAATGAATGTCCTTGTACTATTATTACTTGTTTGCACAATTATTTCTGTAAGTGGCCACTATGTATTTATATCTTGCTGGATATGTGGAACTTTATTATATGTCTGTTTTATGTAAGGAGTTAGATTAATATGAAATCAGTTGCCTCCAAGGTATCGCAGTGTGCAGTTCTCTGCTCCGCACCTACCCCTCTGGTGGCGAAAACCATCTTTACCCAACAAGATGGAGGGTAGCCGGCGACAGGTTCATACCGTTTGTTGAACTACTACAGGGATCCTTAGTGGATCACAATGGGTTCTTCTCCTACAAATTCTGCGAGACACATGTAAGATCGCTAACCATGACATCTATGGCGTGTCCGTGAACAGTGCATCCCGGGTGTTTGTTAAGTTCACGTCTTCTACAGTATATTAAGAGATCGTTCAATGGTATCAAGATCAATGGTGTCAAGTGACTCCCCATGTAGCAGTGTGTCTATGAGATGTATCTCGTACTTATACGTGGATAAAACTTTGAAATGTCCCTTTTGAAGCTGATGGGTATACTATCCGTAAGGCTTTCAACAAATTTGGGACAACATACCAGACTTCCGCTGGTGTATGGGGCACTGGACCTTTTGAAGGTAAACTGGATGGGTCCTATTCAGTGAAAATGTCCATAAAAATGTCCATTCCATCTTATGTGCTCCTTGAAGTTTTGCATACACAAGTGTATGTGTATTACCCAGGGCAAAGGAAGACGTGTCATTTATGTGATGCGTATGGGCATATGGCATATCAATGTGATCATCGCCATCTTCGCCAACAGAGTGACAGAAGTGTGCTGTCCGCAGCTCCTACATGTGTTCCAGAGGTTGTCATTGTTGAGAGTGCCTGTATGGTGACAATGTCTCCAATGCCCTCCTGCGAAGTGTCTGATATTTCACCTGCCTTACCGTGTGTGACATTGCTCTGTACGGCGAGGACGGCTGATGATGTTGATGTGGTGGCATCGTCAAATACTACTACTGTCTTGAGAGGTGACATTGAGCTAGGCCTCCCGGTATCCTTTCCGGAACTAGATAGTGAAGTAGAGGAGTGTCCAGCGCCGCCATCCACCCCAGTTGCGTCCGATGATGGCATTGTAAGCCCCGTGTCCACAATTGTAACTCCCGATGGACCCACTGTGATAGTCACTAGTGTGGAAATGCACGGGAATGAGATTTCGCCTGCCTGTGCTGTAGTCGACGGGATTTCCCAGAAGCGGGCAGCGGGGAACTCAAGCAGTGATGAACTGAATCCAGGTCAACGTCCTGGGAAAAAGTCGTGGGCCTCGATTGCGGCTCATGGCAGTGTAGAGTTTGAACAGATGGAGAGTTTCTCACCTGCTGCTGTTCTTGGTGGTGATGGTATTGTAGACCAGAGTATCAATGTTTTGCGAGTGACTACGTGTGATGTACGCCAGCAATCTTCCCGTGTTTAACCATTAATGTTAATGGGTTGCGGGCACCTCATCGGAAGGATGTCTTTGAACGGTGTTTAAGTCACTATAGTCCTGATGTCGTGTTTATTCAAAAACACAATTATCGGGATGTGAATGAATTGAGGATATGAGGGTATGATGTTTATGGTTTTAATAGTCCGCGATTGAAAAGTGGAGTGGCAGTAGTAATTCGAGAAGGCAGTCCTTTTCAGTTACGCCGTTGGGAAGTTGCGTCTGATTGTATTTTGGTGCGTGTTGACGGGTGGTGGGGAACAACAAGCGTGAGATTTATTAGTGTGTATGGGCCTGTGGCGAGTGAAGCGAGTACGAAAAACCAGTTTTTTCAGGATACTCTTGTGTATCATTTCCGGTCACTACCCCATGGTGGCTGTTGTGGGTGGTGACTGGAATTGTGTGATGTGGGGTAGTGGCTTTTATTCCCAGCTTTTGGGTGATATTTTGTAGGGAGTTGGTTTGCACGATGTGGGAGGTGATGTAGTTGATGGGGTAGATTTCACTTTTGTAAGACAGGGCTATGCAGTGCGAATCGATAGGATTTATGTTGCCTGTGCAATTGATATACAGAGTGCCCAGACTTGTGATGAACATTTTACCCATCATCGTGCGTGTTGGTGCGTCTCTCTTGGACTGGATTACCGCAAATAGCACCTCGGTTTTGGAAATTGAATGTTAGTAATTTAAAAGAGGAAGATGTTCATGTATTAGTTGGTCAGATGTGGTCTCATCTATG
>WNWK01040758.1:0-16809 GCA_009830355.1 Cherax destructor
AATATCAGTTGGCTGCTTACTATGGGTGTAGTGATGATTTTTTAACTGTTTCATGATGGGGATGATGTTGGGTTTGAAGGTGGTGTTAGGCCCAAAATTGTGAAAAAATGTATGAAATCTGTACAAGTTAGAGAAATCATAGTCCCAACATGTTGCTAAACTTTGATTTTTTTTATTTTATTAACACATCGGCCGACCCCACCAAGGCAGGGTGGCGAAAAGAAAAACTTTCATCATCATTCACTCCATCACTGTCTTGCCAGAGGGTGCTTTACACTACAGTTATAAAACTGCAACATTAACACCCTCCTTCAGAGTGCCGGCACTGTACTTCCCATCTCCAGAACTCAAGTCCGGCCTGCCGGTTTCCTGAATCCCTTCATAAATGTTACTTTGCTCACACTCCAACAGCACGTCAAAGTATTAAAACCATATACCTCCATTCACTCCTATCAAACACGCTCACCATGCTTGCTGGAAGTCCAAGCCCTCGCACACAAAACTTCTTTTACCCCTCCCTCCACCTTTCCTAGGCCGAGCCCTACCCCGCCTTTCCTCCACTACAGATTTATACACTCTGAAGTCACTCTGTCTCGTTCCATTCTCTCAACATGTCCAAACCACCTCAACAACCCCTCCTCAGCTCTCTGGACAATCGTTTTGGTAATCCTGCACCTCCTCTAATTTCCAAACTCCATTAACATTGACCTCAGACATGACATCTCCACTGCCTCCAGCCTTCTCCTTGTTGCAACATTCATCACCCATGCTTCACACCCATATAAGAGCGTTGGTATAACTATCTCTCATACATTCCCTCTTTACTTCCATGGACAAGGTTCTTTGTCTCCACAGACTCCGAAGTGCTCCACTCACCCTTTTCCCCTCATCAATTCTATGATTCACCTCAATCTTCATAGACCCATCCACCGACATGTCCACTCCCAAATATCTGAATACATTCACCTCCTCCATACTCTCTCCTCCAATCTGATATCAATCTTTCGTCACCTATTCTTTTTGTTATCCTCATCACCTTACTCTTTCCTATATTCACTTTCAATTTTCTTCTTTTACACACCCTACCAAATTCATCCACCAACCTCTTCAACTTCTCTTCAGAATCCCCCAAAAAGCACAGTGTCATCAGCAAAAAGCAACTGTGACAACTCCCCTTTGTATTTGCTTCTTATCTTTTAGCCCAACACCTCTTGCCAAGACCCTCGCATTCACTTCTCTTACAACCCCATCTATAAATATATTGAACAACCACGGTACATCACACACCTTGTCTAAGGCCCACTTTTACTGGGAAATAGTCCCTTCCCTCCTACACACTAACCTGAGCCTCACTATCCTCATAAAAACTCTTCACTGCTTTCAGTAACCTTCCTCCTATTCCATACACCTGCAACATCTGCCACATTGCCCCCTATCTACCCTATCATACGCCTTTTCCAAATCCATAAATGCCACAAAAACATCTTTACCCTTACCCAAATACTGTTCACCTATATGTTTCACTGTAAACACTTGGTCTACACACCCCTACCTTTCCTAAAGCCCCCTTGTTCATCTGCTATCCTGCTTTCTGTCTTACTCTTAATTCTTTCAATAATAACTCTACCATACACTTTACCAGGTACCTCAACAGACTTCTTCCCTATAATTTTTGCACTCTTGTCCCTTTGCCTTTATACAAAGGAACAATACACGCTCTCTGCCAATCCCTAGGTACCTTACCCTCTTCCATACATTTATTAAATAATAGCACCAACCACTCCAAACTATATCCCCACCTGCTTTTAACATTTCTATCTTTATCCCATCAATCCAGCTGCCTTACCCTTTCATTCTACCCACTGCCTCACGAACTTTCCCTACACCCACAACTGGCTCTTCCACACTCCTACAAGATGTTATTCCTCCTTGCCCTACCTCGAAACCCTGCTTCCCTGTCTTCATCAACATTTAACAACTCCTCAAAATATTCTCTCCATCTTCCGATACCTCTAACTCTCCATTTAATAACTCTCCTCTCCTATTTTTAACTGTCAAATCCATTTGTTCTCTAGGCTTCCTCAACTTATTAATCTCATTCAAAACTTTTTCTTATTTTCAACAAAATTTGCTGATAACATCTCACCCACTCTCTCATCTGCTCTCTTTTTACATTGCTTCACCACTCTTTTAACCTCTCTTTTCTCTCCATATACTCTTCCCTCCTTGCATCAGTTCTACTTTGTAAAAACCTCTCATATGCTAACTTTTCTCCCTTACTACTCTCTTTACATCATCATTCCACCAATCGCTCCTCTTCCCTCCCGCACCCACTCGCCTGTAACCACAAACTTCTGCTGAACACTCTAACACTACATTTTTAAATCTACCCCATACATTTTCGACCCCATTGCCTAAACTCTCACTAGCCCATCTATCCTCCAATAGTTGTTTATATCTTACCCTAACTGCCTCCTCTTTTAGTTTATATACCTTCACCTCTCTCTTACTTACTGATTCTATTTTCCTTGTATCCCATCTACCTTTTACTCCCACTGTAGCTATAACTAAAAGTGATCTGATATATCTGTGGCCCCTCTATAAACATGTACATCCTGAAGTCTACTCAACAGTGTTTTATCTACCAATACATAGTCCAACAAACTACTGTCATTACGCCCTACATCATATCTTGTATACTTATTTATCCTCTTTTTCTTAAAATATGTATTACCTATAACTAAACCCCTTTCTATACAAAGTTCAATCAAAGGGCTCCCATTATCATTTACACCTGGCACCCCAAACTTACCTACTACACCCTCTCTGCATGTTTCTCCCACTTTAGCATTTAGGTCCCCTACCACAATTACTCTCTCATTTGGTTCAAAAGTTCCTATACATTAAACTAACATCTCCCAAAATCTCTCTCTCTCCTCTACACTCCTCTCTTCTCCAGGTGCATACACGCTTATTATGACCCACTTTTCGCATCCGACCCTTATTTTAATCCACATAATCCTTGAATTTACCAGGTTACTGGTTTACCAGGTTACTGGTAAACTGGAGATGACTCAGTGAATATGTCATCACCACAATTTCATTATAAGACAATCAGATACTCCTGACTTAATCCCATTTATTTCTCCCCACTGAAACTCGCCTACCCCTTCAGCTTTGTTTCGCTTAGGGCCAGGACATCCAACTTCTTTTCATTCATAACATCGGCAATCATCTCTTTCTTATCATCCGCACTACATCCAGCACATTCAGACAACCCAGTTTTATAAAGTTTTCTTCTTCTCGTTTTAGTAGATTTGTACAGGAGAAAGGGTTACTAGCCCATTGCTCCGGTATCTTAGTCGCCTCATCGACACGCATTGCTTACGGAGGAAAGATTCTTTTCCACTTCCCCATGGACATTAGAGAAAATAAAAAGAACAAGAGCTATTAAGAAAAAGAAGAAAAACCTAGATGTGTGTATGTATATATATGCATGTGTATGCCAGTGTAGTGTGACCTAAAGTGTAAGTAGAAGTAGCTAGATATACCTGTTATCCAGCGTGTTTATGAGACAGAAAAAAGACACCAGCAATCCTACCATCATGTAAAACTTTGATATGCATATATTATAAGTCTGGCTCTTTTAAAAAGCCTGTGTTTTAATTACAGTTGTACCTTGATTTACGAGTTTAATTTGTTCCGTTACCGAGCTTGTAACTCAATTTGCTCGTATATAATGAATCAATTTTCCTCATTGAAATTAATTGAAATGCCTTTAATCCGTTCCAGACCCCAAAAAATCACCCCAATTTTTTGGTTACAGGTTTTTAAATAAAAAAAATGTATTTATAAATAAGAAATATTGAATAAAAACATAATAAAAGAGAATGTAAAGAAGTAAACTGGTTTTATAAAGTGTATTTACCTTGGAGATCAGACGACTTGGGCTAACGGAAGATGCTGGCGGAGGGGGAGGGTGGAAAAGATAGGCAGAGGAGATTGGAGGAGTTCGTTTCGTTTTGTGCTTTTTCGGTTGTTTTCGTCTCTCATCGAAACTTGCTACACTCTTCACTACTCCACCACCACTATCACTACTCTCCCAACTTCATACTCTACTCTCACCACTATCACTCCTACCCACCACTATCACTACTCTACCCACTACTATCACTACTCTACCCACTACTATCACTACTCTACCCACTACTATCACTACTCTACCCACTACTATCACTACTCTACCCACTACTATCACTACTCTACCCACTACTATCACTACTCTACCCACTACTATCCCCTCACCCACTACCTTCACTACTCACCCACTACTCACTCACCCACCACCCTCACTACTCCACCCACCACCCTCACTACTACCCACCACCCTCACTACTCCACCCACCACCCTCACTACACCCACCACCCTCACTACACCCACCACCCTCACTACTCACCCACCACCTCACTCTACCCACCACTCCTACTCACCCACCACCTCACTACTCCACCCACCACCGTCACTACTCCACCCACCACCGTCACTACTCCACCCACCACCGTCACTACTCCACCCACCACCGTCACTACTCCACCCACCACCGTCACTACTCCACCCACCACCGTCACTCTCCACCCACCGTCCTCCCACCCACCACCGTCACTACTCCACCCACCACCGTCACTACTCCACCCACCACCGTCACTACTCCACCCACCACCGTCACTACTCCACCCACCACCGTCACTACTCCACCCACCACCGTCACTACTCCACCCACCACCGTCACTACTCCACCCACCACCGTCACTACTCCACCCACCACCGTCACTACTCCACCCACCACCGTCACTACTCCACCCACCACCGTCACTACTCCACCCACCACCGTCACTACTCCACCCACCACCGTCACTACTCCACCCACCACCGTCACTACTCCACCCACCACCGTCACTACTCCACCCACCACCGTCACTACTCCACCCACCACCGTCACTACTCCACCCACCACCGTCACTACTCCACCCACCACCGTCACTACTCCACCCACCACCGTCACTACTCCACCCACCACCGTCACTACTCCACCCACCACCGTCACTACTCCACCCACCACCGTCACTACTCCACCCACCACCGTCACTACTCCACCCACCACCGTCACTACTCCACCCACCACCGTCACTACTCCACCCACCACCGTCACTACTCCACCCACCACCGTCACTACTCCACCCACCACCGTCACTACTCCACCCACCACCGTCACTACTCCACCCACTGAAGGAACCTCCGTGAGGCAGGTAAATATCACGGAGGCCTTACTTAATGTTTCTGGAAAAACTGAATGTTGAAATGAAGGTTACCTCTTCCCCAGATTTATACGAGAACCAACAAGGGACAAGGTGCCTCACTACAATCTGGGATTAGTGTGGGAGTATTATCCTTCCAATTATGTCTTGGAAGAGCTTGTGGGATGGGACGAAGTACCTGACATACCTCTGGGTACAGAGTTGGATTTGACGTCAGATACGACGCCAACTAGTGGCGGCGTATCTGAAGCTCACTCGTAACTCGAATTTTGGCTCGCAACTCAAAGCAAAAAATCGACCGAGCGACGGCTCATAACTCGGAAAACTCGTAAGTTGGGCTCTCGTAAGTCAAGGTACCACTGTACGTATTTAAGTATGTAATTGTGTTGCTGAAGTACGTATTCAAAACTATACTGCATTTTTCTATATATATTGAGAAACCTAGTCATCTACTGAACTGTACAGTAAGTATTTCCCATTTGCAGTTTCAAATATTCCTTATTAATTTTATAGGGAATAGATTTTCTTTTTATGCTAAGCCCTGCTGATTAATTGCAGTTGAGAAAAGTTCACTCTGAAGGAGGGGTGAGGATGTTGCAGTCAGAGTTATTTGACTGTGATGTCAGCGCAGTTCTGGAAAGACAGCGATTGAGTGAATGTTGGTGAATATGTTTTCTTCTTGTCAACCTGCCTTGGTTGGAAATGGCCATTGAGTTAAAAAGACAAAAGAAAAAAAAAAAAGGTAAATAAGTTGCTTAATTAAATTTGCATTGTAGACCACAAATGTTCAAGTTATTAATAACAAAATAACACAAATTTATATTTAATAAATAATGGTTTTACTGTGCTCACTGAATTTCCTATGCCCAAAACTCTCTTGTTTTTTAACTTCTTTATTTTCAATGTTTACTGCAGTATACCTAAAATTGTGTGTACCACTAGTGCTATATTAGGTATACAGTAGAGTACATTAGTGCACTTTTTTACTATTTTTAACATTTAAATATAATGAACACCCCCTATAAGTCTGTTATATCAAGGGTTTACTGTATTCAAATTGATATGCCTTTTGAAGCATGGAATAAACCCAGATCAAGAATAGAGTTCATTAAATGGACAGTATTAAGGGTTATTGAGGTTTCTGGATTTTCTGACACTTCTACAAAGAACTTTCATGAATGTGATTGGAGCATTTTATTTGAGGCTTTGTAGGTAGCAAGGGCAATCTCAGTCTCTGAAATCTGGCAAACTCAAGATGCTTTGAGTTTTAATAGTTCAAGCATTTAGCAGGTTTGTGTGAGCGTTTTAGGCAGGAGTGAATGGAGACAAGTGGTGAGCAAGTTATTTTTCCATGGTTAGGAGGTCAAATTTGTGCTTACTGTTGTAAATGCTTCATACATGTCTTTGATGAGAGGGTACAAATGTTGCATTGTAAATCAGCTTTTATTTCTCAGAGAATCAAGTGGAGACTGCTTATCCTGGCTTGTTTTGGAAAGTGCAGTGACTGTGAGTGAAGTAGAAGCAGGCCAGTTTGTCCATTCTTTTACCAGGTCTCCTACTCATCCTAGTTCCACCAAACTGCCTACTGTTGGCCTACAGGTATTTTTCTCAGAAAGAGTAAAAGTGGTTAACACAAAATAATATTCATTTTATTGTCTTAAAGATGAACTTTGTAGAAAATAGGCAAAAACATGCTTTAACATTGCAGAATCCATATGAAAATTTTTTCGGATTCACCAATTTTAGTGCTATCAATATTTATTTTTTTATTTTTAACACATCGGCCGATTCCCACCAAGGCAGGGTGGCCCGAAAAAGAAAAACTTTCATCATCATTCACTCCATTACTGTCTTGCCAGAGGGGTGCTTTACTCTACAGTTATAAAACTGTAACACTAACACCCCTCCTTCAGAGTGCAGACACTGTACTTCCCATCTCCAGGACTCAAGTCTGGCCTGCCGGTTTCCCTGAATCCCTTCACAAATGTTACTTTGCTCACACTCCAACACCACGTCAAGTATTAAAAACCATTTGTCTCCATTCACTCCTATCAAATACGCTCACACATGCTTGCTGGAAGTCCAAGCCCCTCGCACACAAAACCTCCTTTACCCCCTCCCTCCAACCTTTCCTAGGCCGACCCCTACCCCGCCTTCCCTCCACTAAAGATTTATACTCTCGAAGTCATTCTGTCTCGTTCCATTCTCTCTACATGTCCGAACCACCTCAACAACCCCTCCTCAGCTCTCTGGATAATAGTTTTGGTAATCCCGCACCTCCTCCTAATTTCCAAACTCTGAATTCTCTGCATTATATTCACACCACACATTGACCTCAGACATGACATCTCTGCCTCCAGCCTTCTCCTCGTTGCAACATTCATCACCCATGCTTCACACCCATATAAGAGTGTTGGTATAACTATACTCTCATACATTCCCCTCTTTACTTCCATGGACAAAGTTCTTTGTCTCCAGACTCCGAAGTGCTCCACTCGCTGTTTTCCCCTCATCAATTCTATGATTCACCTCATCCTTCATAGACCCATCTGCTGACATGTCCACTCCCAAATATCTGAATACATTCACCTCCTCCATACTCTCTCCCTCCAATCTGATATCCAAGCGACTTTTATAGATCTGAGTTACCACTTATAACGAATAGACTAGGATATCGGGACATAATAAGAAAGACCTAGGGAACCCAATTGGCAGTAGAAAACACAGGGATAGTGATCTAAGAAAATGAAAGTGGTCTAAAACGGGGCATCGCATGGCAGTATAGGACTGAGTGGTGTGCTGCAGTCATACGCCTGGCAGTGCTGAAGTCAGCCACGGAGGCCTACCATACACACCCATAAAAACACCATATACACCATACCACAATATCCTGTCTAGACCAGTGTGGGGATCTCAGTGAGACTAATACATTAAAATGTATATAGGACTGATCAGAGAGGAATAAATATAGAAAGAGTTATACAGTGAACAAACCGGAATAAATACATATTATAACAATAATATAATATAAGGTGCAGTAAGTCTCCATAATCAGTACACCCCACATATACAGTGGTCCCTCGGTTTTCGGTCATCTCCAAACTCGCCCTTTTTGTAAGTGTATTTTCGTAAGTGCTTTTGCAAGTGTATTTTTGAGGGTCTGAAATAGACTAACCTACGTGACATTATTTCTTAAGGAAGTAAATTCGTTCGGTAATGGCAATTGAGCAGCATTCAGGAAAGAATTTTCGGCGAAAACCGAGGGTCCACTGTACTAATAGGATACAGGCAGGATGGCAGTACAGTATATCTGTGGGACTTGTGAAAAGGCTCTTGGGAAAAGATCTAGAATCACATGCAACCTTTGCTTTTCAAAACATGTTCAAAAATTAACACAGTAACAAGAAGTGACATCCGTCTAGAAAGGTGTTTCTGGATCTGCAACAAGGATGTGGAACTATGGACAGATATCAGGAAAGCACTCAGGAGGCTAATAAACAATAAGCATGAAGAAAAAGAGGAACTATTGAATAGTCTTCCCGGTATATATAGAACATGGAAAGATAGGAAAGGGGTAAAGTATAACACACAGAATGACCAGTCTACAACAATTGACCCAAAAATAAACAGTCATCCACGGGAAAAAACACAGGAGACAAAAACATTAGCTAACTCAGCCCCCAGCCCCAGGACTGACCCAGACCCAGCCCCCAGCCATTGTGAACATCCGGTTTTGGTTAAGGACGCCACCACAGCCATAGCCTCTAGTACAGATATAGTAGGGGAGCCCTCTTCCAGGGAAAATGTTGGCCCCATGTCATCAAAGGAGAAAAGCGCAGATAACGAGGAAAACCAAGGAGTGGAAAGAGAGGAAAAAAACGCAGATAATTCTGCAGATCTTTGGGAAAACACAAAGTCAGTAAATATAGGCAGCCAAAACATATGCAGATTCTATGCTAAAGGTATGTGCCTTTATGGCAGAGATTGTTGGAATAAACACACCAGAAAATGTGCCAACATGTTAAGGAAAGGAAAGTGTCGTTTTAACAAAGAGTGCAGATACTTCCATCCAGTAATGTGTCATGCTTCAACACAGTCCAGAGAATGTTATGACATGAGCTGCCCAGACCACCATATAAAGGGAACAGTACGATACAGAGAAAGCAGGGAAAGGGAAAATGAAAATGAACAGCAATCTTTTTTAGATATAAGGAGAAACAACCAGATAAAAGAAAGAGACAAAAGGTGGAAATGGTACAGATGGGCAGAACAGTGGGACAAGACAAGACAGGCACCAGCTCATCAGGGCCATATAAACAATCAAAGTCAGTACTGGAGAAACCAGGGGTATGGGCACCAGGGGCCATACCAGGTAGGACATCACCAGTGGTACTAACCAAACACAAAGAAAGACCAAACATCCCAAATGGTAACTCCTGCTTCATATTTGCAAATATTCAGGGTCTGAAATCAAATAAAAATGACAAAGTTAGTTATGTTAGTGGACTCCTATCAGAAGCAAATGCCATGTTTGGAGCATTTACAGAAACACATACAAGGGATGTTTTGGACGGAGAGATTCAGATAGAAAACTATAACATGTATAGATGTGATAGAATTAATAGGTCACAAAAGGGAGTAGGACTCTATATAAAAGATACTCTCTGTTGCACAGAAGTGTTGAACGCTACGAATGATATAGTAGAAATCCTCGGCATTAAAGTGGAAAATAAGAATCTAGTAATTATCCTAGTATACAAACCACCATCAGCAACTGCGGAGGAATTCTCAGAGCAGTTAAAGAAGATAGATAGCTATCTGGATAGGCTAGAGAATCCACCCCAAACATTTTAATCCTTGGAGATTTTAATCTCCCTCATGTAAAATGGAAGATGAGGCACCATAATGTTATACCAGAAATAACTCCTGGAAGCACCCTGGCTCAACAGGCACATACCAGGGAACTAATGAGGCTTTGTGAAAAGTACTCACTAAACCAACAGATAATTGATCCCACTAGAAATGAAAATACCCTGGATTTGGTATTCACAAACGAGGAATTAATCAGAGACATAACAGTTACAAAAACAATATACTCTGATCATAACATCATAGAAGTTCAAACTAGTATTAACTCAGGGTTAGGGAACTGCGACACTAATGTTAGAGACGGAATGTTCAGTAAGTTTAATTTTAATAACCATAGAATTGACTGGAAAAATAAACCAAGAGCTATCAGACATATCATGGGAATCAGACATGAGCACCCTAAATCCCCAACAGTGCCTAGAGAAGCTGAATACAGAAGCATACAAGGTATGTATGAAACACGTACCATTAAGGAAACCCAGAAGATCAGATATAGAGAGAGAGCGTAGGAGATGGTACAGGAGAAGAAAACGGGTTACTGAATTGCTGAAAAACACAGTTATGTTGCAACAGAGGAGAGATAGCCTTAACCGAGAGATCACGGAATTAGAGCACAAACTTAAGATGTCATACCTGACAGAAGAAGTGCAAAGGGAACAAAGAGCCATACAGGATATTGCAAGAAACCCAAAATATTTCTACTCCTATGCAAAATCCAAGCTAAGAACTACCTGTAGAATTGGACCATTATTGAGAGGAGATTCGTATACGGACAATGAACAGGAAATGAGTGAAATCCTAAAAGAACAGTATGAGTCAGTGTTCAGCAACCCACTAAATGACAGCAAGGTAGAAAATGCAGAAATATTTTTCACTCCAGCAGAAGGCTGCGCAGACCACCTAACCGACATTAGTACAAATCCCATAGATTTCGAAAAAGAAATGGCCAACATGCCCACTCACTCAGCACCTGGACCAGATTCATGGAATGCTTTATTTATAAAGCAGTGCAAAGTACCATTAGCAAGAGCCCTTAGTATTCTGTGGAGAAAGAGCTTAGATCTAGGTGAAATTCCAGAGGCCTTAAAGAGTGCAGACATAGCTCCTTTGCATAAGGGAGGTAGTAGAGCACTAGCTAAAATTAGACCAGTAGCCCTCACTTCTCACATCATAAAATCTTTGAAAGAGTGATGAGACGGCAGATTACAAAGTTCATGGACCAGCACAACCAACATAACCCGAACCAGCATGGCTTTAGAGTGGGTCGATCATGCCTGTCACAGCTGCTGAACCATTATGACAGAATTACGGAGGCATTGGAGGACGACCAAAACGCAGATGTGATTTACACAGATTTCGCAAAGGCGTTTGACAAATGCGATCATGGAGTGATAGCGCACAAAATGAGGGCCATGGGCATTACGGGAAGGTAGGCAGATGGATTTTTGAGTTCCTAACACACAGAACACAAAAAGTAGTAGTGAACAGGGCAAGATCCAGCATCAGCGAGGTCAAAAGCTCAGTGCCCCAAGGCACTGTCCTGGCGCCTCTGCTGTTTCTCATCCTCATAGCAGACATAGATAAAAACACCCAGCACACTTTTGTATCATCATTTGCAGATGACACTAAAATAAGCATGAAAGTCACTACGGTAGAGGACACTGAAAAATTACAGGAGGACATAAGCAGGGTCTTCCAATGGGCAGTGGAGAACAACATGACGTTCAATGGTGATAAGTTTCAGCTGCTTAGGTATGGAAAAAATGAAGAACTCAAAAGGAACACTATATACAAAACGCAAGAGGGTCACCACATAGAACGAAAGGAACACGTAAAGGACTTGGGAATAATTATGTCTTCTGATCTGTCGTTAAAGACCATAACAAGACAAAGATCACAACAGCCAGGAAGATGACGGGGTGGGTATTGAGAACTTTCAAAACAAGGGAAATAATGCCGATGGTGACACTATTCAAATCGCTAGTGCTCCCCCACTTAGAATACTGCTCAGTGCTGACGGCCCCGTTCAGGACAGGAGAAATAGCAGAGCTGGAACAAATCCAGAGATCGTTTACGGCTCACATTGAGCCATTGAAACATCTAAATTATTGGGAACGCCTTCAAGTCTTGAACATGTACTCTTTGGGAGCGGAGGAGAGAGAGATACATGATAATATATACATGGAAAGTACTTGAGGGCCTGGTCCCAAATCTGCACACTGCCATAACAACATACTGGAGTGAGAGATATGGGAGAAAGTGTAAAATAAACCCAGTGAGGAGCAGGGGTGCGGTGGGGACAATACGGGAGCACTGTATTAACATCCGGGGTCCCAGACTATTCAACATCTTACCAGAAGATATCCGAAACATGGCTGGAACCAGTGAAGAAGCCTTCAAGAGGAAACTGGACAAATATCTTCACCAGGTGCCAGATCAACCAGGCTGTGATGGATATGTGGGGCAGCGGGCCTCCAGCAGCAACAGCCTGGTTGACCAGGCAAGCACCAGACGAGCCTGGCCCATGGCCGGGCTCAGAGAGTAGATACTCTCGAAACTCTTCAAAGGTATATCAAAGGTGTGATGTCACCGTTGTTGTTCAATATATTTATAGATGGGGTTGTAAGAGAAGTGAATGCGAGGGTCTTGGCAAGAGGTGTGGGGTTAAAAGATAAAGAATCAAATACAAAGTGGGAGTTGTCACAGTTGCTTTTTGCTGATGACTGTGGTTTTGGGAGATTCTGAAGAGAAGTTGCAGAGGTTGGTGGATGAATTTGGTAGGGTGTGTAAAAGAAGAAAATTGAAAGTGAATATAGGAAAGAGTAAGGTGATGAGGATAACAAAAAGATTAGGTGACGAAAGATTGGATATCAGATTGGAGGGAGAGAGTATGGAGGAGGTGAATGTATTCAGATATTTGGGAGTGGACATGTCAGCAGATGGGTCTATGAAGGATGAGGTGAATCATAGAATTGATGAGGGGAAAACGGTGAGTGGAGCACTGGAGACAAAGAACTTTGTCCATGGAAGTAAAGAGGGGAATGTATGAGAGTATAGTTATACCAACACTCTTATATGGGTGTAAAGCATGGGTGATGAATGTTGCAACGAGGAGAAGGCTGGAGGCAGTGGAGATGTCATGTCTGAGGTCAATGTGGTGTGAATATAATGCAGAGAATTCAGAGTTTGGAAATTAGGAGGAGGTGCGGGATTACCAAAACTATTATCCAGAGAGCTGAGGAGGGGTTGTTGAGGTGGTTCGGACATGTAGAGAGAATGAAACGAGACAGAATGACTTCGAGAGTGTATAAATCTGTAGTGGAGGGAAGGCGGGGTAGGGGTCGGCCTAGGAAAGGCTGGAGGGAGGGGGTAAAGGAGGTTTTGTGTGCGAGGGGCTTGGACTTCCAGCAAGCATGTGTGAGCGTATTTGATAGGAGTGAATGGAGACAAATGGTTTTTAATACTTGACGTGCTGTTGGAGTGTGAGCAAAGAAACATTTATGAAGGGATTCAGGGAAACCGGCAAGCCAGACTTGAGTCCTGGAGATGGGAAGTACAGTGTCTCTGCACTCTGAAGGAGGGGTGTTTATGTTGCAGTTTTATAACTATAGTGTAAAGCACCCCTCTGGCAAGACAGTGATGGAGTGAATGATGTTGAAAGTTTTTCTTTTTCGGGCCACCCTGCCTTGGTGGGAATCGGCCGATGTGTTAATAAAATAAATAATTGAACATACATACCTAGTTTAGCTGTTTATCTATTGTGTATTCATATTGTTAATTGTTCCAGGATCATTGTTTCTGTATTCCATTATCAAACAGCCACATAAATTGTAAAAGTAAATATTGCAGGGAATAATAATTATTAATAAGAAAAGAGAAGAGCAAGGTTAAGTGTATATTGAATATGAATACAATTTTTCCTGTCATTTTACATGTTCATGAGACATTAAACATACTGAGAGGACTAGCAATCCTGCCAAGTGCAAAATATTTAACAGGCTTCTATTTCACACTCATGACAGGTAGGTAGTAGGTTGATATACAGCAACCATCCATGGAGGTACTACCATTCTGTTAGCTGCTGATCTTTTTTTCTGTCTGATGAATGTGTACAATGGCAGGTGCATCTTACAAACTTTTACTTACATTCAGTATACACTTACATTTACCTTTTTGTCTTGTAAATTTAAGAAGGTCTCATCCAAGATGAAGCCATGGGGTGAAACTCCCTCGAAAGCTTTGTTGCACAACAGTATTAATATTGTGATGAACACGAAGGTGTGACATTTCGTTCTGTAAAGCTTTATCAATGCTCACATAGAGCCAACCATCACAATAAAAGCTTGCTTTGCAACTGTCTTTTTCTTATCACTGTGAGTAGTTTGCCTTTGTATCCAGTATTAATATTATATTTGTTTGCAAACTCATTCCAGATTGGTGATAATGTTGTTGTGTCATCGGAGACAGAGATTGCTCTCAGCTTAGGAGTCATATTTGCTTTTGAAGAAGAGTCCGTCAAAGTTGTATTAGACAGGTATGTACAAATTTTTTCTTAGCTGTATAATCTGAAAGTGTACTTCTTTGAGGGAGGGGAAGGGAACAGAGCAGATGTAACAAATGTGACTGGTGCAGAAGTGGCAAGAAGAAAAATGAATTAAGATGAACGAGTGATTAATTTCATCCAACAATTTATAAAGGCAGGAAATTTGAGAGAAAGTTTTAAAAATAATGCAGTTAAGACAACCCACAGATGTGTATGATGTTAATCTGAGCATTCGATGTATATGCATTTAATTTAAGCAAATGATATATACACAAGCCACTTGCTATAGGTGGCATTATGTATGTCTGATAATTTTTTTTTTTCGACAAGTCAGCCGTCTCCCACCGAGGCAGGGTGACCTAAAAAGAAAGAAAATCCCCAAAAAGAAAATACAGTGGACCCCCGAGTTTCGTAAACCCCGGAAATCGTACATTTATGTAAGTATAATATTGTAAGTGCTTGTGGAAAAGTATTTTTGGGGGTCTGAAATAGACTAACCTACGTGACTTTTTTTCTTAAGGGGGTAAATTGTCGGTAATGGCACTTGGGCAGACTTCAGGAGGAAGTTTTTACGAAACTCGGGGTCCACTGCTTTCATCATCATTCAACACTTTCACCTCATACATAATCACTGTCTTTGCAGAGGCTACAGTTTAGAATAGTCTCTCCAAACTGTCACTATCCCAGACACCTCCTTTAAAGTGCAGGCATTGTACTTCCCATTTCCAGGACTCTAGTTCGGCTAAATCTTTAATAACCGGTTTTCCTGAATCCCTTCACTAAATATTACCCTGCTCACACTACAACAGCTTGTCAGGTCCCAAAAACCATTCATCTCCATTCACTCCTATCTAACACACTCACACACGCTTGCTGGAAGTCCAAGCGCACGCCCAAAACCTCCCTTTACCACCTCCCTCACAATTTAGTATGCATGCAGGGATGTTGCGGGTCATCTGAGCTGTAATATCATTGTGCTTCTGGCAAGATAGTGAATTAAGTGACAGTGAGAGTGTTTTCTTCTTTGTTGGGTCGCCCGATCTCTGTGGGAGATGGCTGGAGTGTTAAAAAAAAAAATTAGCAGCATGCACAAACTCATTATAAGAAATTGCTGGTTCTGGCATGACTCTTAAAGATTCAAGGTGTTGGATGGTGAATAGAAAAACTGTGCAGTTTAAGAAACCACTAGTGCACCTGAAGGAGTACCAAACACTAAAATATTTAAACCAAAAATTCCACAATAAGATAGAGAAACATTAAGGGTTACTAAAAACATAAATGTAAAATAAGGAAGACAGCATAGAAAACAGGAGAATTGAGGAGAGATTAAAAGGGTTTATATATAGGTGCAGAAAATGGAATAGAAGATCAGGTGACAGTAGCCTGAATGTAACAGCAACACAAAGAAGTAACATTCAATCAGGTAATCAGGTAAAGGTGGTGTGAACAAATTATAGTGATATTAATTAATACTTTAAGTTCCTAATTTTTCTATTTTATCACAGGGATTTAAAATTATACTCCAACTGGCGTAAAAAACAATTTCATGTGGATCGATGTGAATACCAGAATACAATGAGCATCAATTTCACTAACCTAGCAAAGCTGCTGATGGACACTCCTCAGGCTGCTCATCTTAGGGCCTTGTTAATTGATAGGTAAATATGAAATTTAATTTTTTAATAGTTGAAACCATTTTTACTTTTTCTTTATTTGGTTGGGGAAGTTAGGAACTTGTATATAATTATCTTATCTCTTCTGTCTAAGAAGGGCATTTTCAGAACCTTCAGTATTTGAAAAGAAACAAATACAGTATCAAGGCAATCCCCTTCTGAGTAGTTTTTTCCTCGCAACTTATTTGCGTTATCTTATTTTTTCACTTGTATTCTATTGTTAATTTTTAAAGTTCACTTTAAAGGAATTGTTACATTTTATAATCTTTTTGCTAAATCTATTTATTTATGTATTTTTTAGAAATCTTCCATCTTTCAAGCAAGGCCTTTCCAAGGACGTTGTCTTCAAGGGTAAACACATCATTAAGGCCTTGAATAAGACTCAACAACGAGCAGTTCTCAAAACCC